>OZ025216.1:600000-877500 GCA_964019055.1 Anthopleura xanthogrammica | reverse complement strand
TCAACAAGTGCATTGGATACTAGCTTAAAGAGTCGTCCACCCAGTGGTTTAGAACGAACTCGAAGTGCAAGGGCAAGAAAGAGAAAAGAAATCACCTCGAGACTCGATTCCTTGGAAACGAGTTACGAAACTCTTGAGAAGAGCCCAAACAGAACTTTGAATAAAAAGACTTCTACATCAAGCATAGAATCTAATGCTTCTTCCTTAACTAAGAAAGCAAGTTTGACAGAAACTGTTACCGGACAGCAAAGGTTCTCGTTGAGGAAGAAAGCTGGAGTTTCAAGAACAAGTTCTGCCACCAGTCGATCAAGTGCCACCAGTGGAGAAGACGTTCCTGACACTTCTAGAACAAGGCGTTCAACGTCAAATGACTCCCTGGTGAAAACCAGGCGACGATCTTCAGCAAAAAGAACTCCTTCAAATGCTTCTCTGGAAAGAAAGAAGATAGACGGTCTGTTGACCAAGGAAGATCAAGACTTGATAAGAAAGCGTACAAAGTCTGCAAGCGAGAAGCCTATTGGAAGTGCCGCGTCGAAGGATAATCTGGAGAAGATTCGAGTTCTTCGTTCTAAAGCTGTTGATATCTCACAAATCCGACGAGCTGATTCAAGTGGTAGTGAAAGTCTCAGAAGAAGCAGCAGCTTTAAAGCAAAACACAGAAAGGCTGCGACCAGATCCTCGAGCAAGAGTCACGAAGATGATACACAATCATCATCTTCCTCTAATCTGAAGCAGAACTCAAAAAAGTCAGGCGAAAAAAGATCAGCTGCCTCTAACATTGAACAGAAAGTTAGATCAGCCGATGATAGCTTTGATGACATTACAGTCGTGGCGAGGAATAGTGAAGAGAGTGCTGCTGATGGGCCTGCCAGTAATGTGGGAAGAGCATCAAAGAAAGAAAGAAATAAGAATGAAAACTTACCATTCAGTCTTAGACGAAAACTTGCAGCTGATGGCAAGGGAGTCGACACCACTGATTATATCTCGAAAAATATTGAACACCAAGAACTTGGTTCAAAAACTAGCACACAAATCAACCATGAACAAAATGGCACCAAAAATCCTGAAAAGAAAGTTAGTGAAAGCAGAGACATGCAAGAGGAATCTGATAGCAGTTCTCTAACCGATGATACGAAAATGGAGTTTCGGCTGCGAAATACTGGTAGTTGGATGGTCCTTGATTATGAAGGGTTAAAAGAAAGTCCTACAATGCTCAAGAAGATTAGCATGTCATCTGAAAACTATCTGGATGATCAGAGCCCACGAGCGAGCATATCGTCAATTGACACTCCAAGAGAGAACGCGGAGATGATGCATGACGATGAATTTGTTCTGAGAATGCAAGGCAGTGCTACCGAAGATGAAGATGAGACAACCTTGACTCACAATAAAGAAAATGGGAGTCTTGTCAGCGCTAGGGAAGATAAACTGGAGTCTTTGGTAACAAATGGCTCCCTGGTGCCAGAGGAAAATGGTTTTGTCCCTGCACACGGAGGAAACGACGTTCATGCTCAGAATGGAGACGTAAAACCATACTCGAATGGAAAGGCATCCAATGGAAAATTACCGTCAAGCGATCCCCCTGAAAAAGAAGCCCTTAAGAAGAAGACAAAAGCTTTGAATGAGAAATCAAAAACTAGAAGAATGAAAAGCCAAAGTGTTGAAAACCTGACCTCGGATAAAAACAGAGTGAAGTTTGAAGAAATACAAAACTTGAGTGTTCCTCGTGCTTCAACACTTAATAGATCACCAAAAGATACAAAGAAGCATACGTTTCCATTTGCGCTGAGAAAGAAGAAGACCAGTGGGAGCTGCTCTGATTTGAACGGACGTTCACCAGAAATTAACGTCGAAAGTCCCTCGCCTACTAAGACAAAGACTGGGGTAAAGACTGCAGCCCATGGTCTGATCATGAATCCTGAGGACAAGTCTTTATCATCGCCACACGACAAAAGCTATGAGAAAAAGAAACTCGCTCCATTTAAAATGTTTAAAAAAAGAAAATCAAAAGATACGAGTACATGACGTGTGTATCTCTGGAACTGGCCAGTAATAATCGATGAACAATCTTGGTCCGACCGTGAGGCCTGCATTCAAGAGGGTTGAAGACGTATAACGAAGGACATACACCTTTCAGAAAAGGATGACCTGCACATGTTATCTGATTAGAACAAACCGTTGAACAGTTCACGTCAAATATATAATTTAAATAATTTATTTTCATTTCTTTTTCTTTACATTTTATGAATATTTTGGTGCTTATGATAAGTGACCGCAAAATACTTTAGTATGCCAAACATGGTAACTTCAAATTGATAGAACAGATTTCGTATGAGTGTGTAAGGACACGGCACGGTCACAGTAAGGCGCGGTTCGTGCCGTAAGTTTTTCATAGTCATACGAAAACTGCTCTATCAATTTCCTTCCAATTTTCTTATTTTAAAGAACTAAATTATCTTTCAGAGTGAATGACATGAAGGGATTTAACTAATATATTATATTTTATGGCTTCTGGGTATTGATGTACGAATTTAATTACAATTCTCTTCGCACTTCGCATTCAAGTGTTCATGTTTCCAAAGCTTTCCTTTTCTAGTATCTTCCTAGAAACGAACTGAGAAGGTACGAGAAGCCCCGAGAATGACTGCAAGCTTGTTGCCCCTGTTTTATAGTCATATTTTTTTGTTTTAGCTAATCCATAAAAAAAATACTTGCAATGTGTTTGGAAGCTTCTATAAGATGCTATTTTGTTTCTTGGAGGATAACAAAAGGAATGCGGTCTGTGGAAACATGAATTACACAACTAAGATAATACCGAACATTTGTCTTGTGCTGACCCACAATGCCTTTATATTAGAGCTGTCTTCTACAAAAGTTCCCTAACTGCACTGCGCATGTTTACAAGTAAATGCGGTTTCGAGCATGCGCAGCAAAAACGTCTTCAAATAGATATATTTTTCTAAATCTATTGAACAATCAATTGTGACAATTCATTATAAATTACTATGATTTATTGCCAAATTAAGGTGATTTCATTTAACCCTAAAACCAAAGTACAAAATATAGAAATTAAAAAAAAAATAGTAATGTCTATAATGTCAATATATATTTCAAGTTTGGGTTAAATGAAATCACACTATTAAAATATTTCGATATTTCATCCCATATTATATTGTAAGATTTGTTTCAATATTTTTACTGCACTCCAAGCAGTACCTATAGCTCGGTTACTTACAATCTAAAGTGTTATAGGGTAGTGTATAGATTGTATCAGAACTTCAATAATTTAAAGCCGAACTGAGATTGAAAAAAATTTCATTTTTAATAGAAATCGTAGAATTGGTTGCTCAGTTCTTGGGGTTGCAGGACGCAGGATTGCAGGAAATAGTGATGTAAAGCAATATTAGCTTATCATGAAAACACACCACACCCTGCAACACAAAGAATGAGTATAATTTATAAAGGTTTTGTTTCATAGGACTTAAAGTCAAGCCAGAATTGTACATAGATTTTATAAGCGGCAATAATAACAGTGCGAATGCGTTGTAAAATAAGAATATTTGATATTAAAATGTTTCCCATGCATGATCACTTAACGATTTCCACGGCTACTTTTTCTTTCTTTTTCTTTCTTTTTCTTCCTTTTTCTTTCTTTTTCTTTCTTGTCTTGCTTGAATTGTTTGTTTCGTTAATTTATTGTTTTTTAGTTTGTTTTTTTCTTCTTTGTTGTTGTTATTATAATTATTTTTAAGACACTTGAAAGAAAGGCTTACTGCGCATGCCCATAAGCTTTCCCATCAAATTAAAATCTGTGAAATTTCCGGTGTAGGAAAAAAATGGCTGCGCCTAGAAATGAGTTGGCTGAATCGCGCAACATTTGAGCGCCCTAGGCCCTCCCCTTGACTTGGAATCTCTATCAGATGTGTCCCCAATAAATCCATATTTTTTCAGGCTTAAAGCAATCCTAAATAAAGCAACTTTTATTCTTACCTTTTTTTTTAAAAAAAAACTTTAAAGGTTTAAAATTTCAAGCGATTTTCGCGGGATTCCCAGGGGTCAATATGGATTTTAACTCTCCTCCCCGCGGGTCGAATTGCTGGTGTTGTGATTGGCTGATATGTTGGTTCAGGCCTGGTTGCAGACATTTGCTGCACATGGCGAGCTGGTGGACGTCATGTCGGATATCCAAGGAAAATATAAAACACTACCGATACTTCAACCTCAAAATACTACAACATCCAGGTAAATAGCAACTATATAACGCATACTAAACGATAGTATTGTCATTCTAGTTCCTATATTAAAATTTGAATCACGAACTAAAGATTTTGGGAAGGATTTTTTAAGGTGTTTTGAGTGGGTGGTGAGGTTCTGCTTCAATGCTAATGTCAAACATTGTTGTTATTTGTTATTCCACGTTGAGCTCCTCAAGACAAGCAAAACTCAACAATTCTGGTCTAAATTGGAGTGATTTTTTTCGTATTCTTGATAAAAAGAGACATCGAGGGTGATATTAGAAGATATTATGTATAAAATTCTCGAACCTCACCTATCTATGTCGAAGGTGATGTTCGATATCCTAACTTCAACGTGTTCTACTAAAAATTTGATGCTGGAACTTCTTAACTTAGCCCAAAACAAACGAAACTTGAAGTATTTGATCTAAAATGTTCAGTGTTTGAAGGTGATCTAGAGAATACAGTAGATTTTTTCATTTAGACAAATGTCTCCAGATAAGGCATACTTTCAGATGTTATGGCTTCCATCAATCAACATCGTTTGGACTGGTAAATTTTAAATTGACAGAAATTAAAAATGCAGAGGTTAGGTAGCTGTTGGGTCATAGAAACTTAAAAAAAATATACCATAAATCTATGTACAGTAATCAATAGCATTGCAGTATATATATTCATGTATGTGTTTCTGTCATAGGCCATTGCCAAAGGGATGGGTAGTCAGAGCATCCAAGTCAAGGCATGGTCGTAACTATTTTTTCAATGTCGTGTCTGGTATGTCAAGCTGGAAGCACCCATCTGATCTTGATAACAAGGTAAAAAGATAATACACAATGATAATTCAACTGATCACTCTAGATTGGCGACATTTTTGGTGTGAAATGGAAATCAAAGAGAAACAAGTCATCCACTTGCACTCTGTCCCTCATAATATATGCTCGCTCTCACCAAATTCTCTTTCCATGACAGAGTGGGGAAAAGGGAGTGGACGACTTGTAGCAAGTCTAAGTAAAAGATTAAATACACAATGATATGCAAGTCATTCTTGGAATAAGTAGATGTTTTTCCTCTTTTACTTTAAACTAACTTCCAAAAAAGTCAGTACAGTCACAAACTTTTTTGCACACTTTTTTAAGTTTCCTTCTTATTCACTTGTTGTATTCAACACAGTAGTAAACACTAGTAATTATATGTTTGTTGGTCAGTGCTCATTATCATTAAATGTCTGACTGGTCTTTTCTCAGGATGATCCTAAATCCAACAAGAAAGGTCGCCGCAGAACCGAAAGTGGCACCGACAGTTCAGTAACATCTGGCGAGATATCTGCAAAGCGCTCAAAAATCCTTTTCAGTCCTCCCTCGCCCTCAAGTCTGAATACCTCAGTCACAACTGTTGTGGACAAAGTGCCAGAAACAACTAAAGAAACTACTGAATGTAATAAGCCAGAAAAAGATTTGCCTAAAACTGATACATCTGATAAGGAGCCAGAGCCGTACCCTGAGTCTGATGCTGAAGGCCCAGTGAAGGTTTTAGAACTGTCTGCTAAGCATCCACAGTTTGCATGTAGTCGGATAAAAGCAAATCATATTGCGCAATGGTTAAACCATGTAAATAATGTTTATGAGCCTACTGAGCAAGGGAGTGTGATTAGTGAAGTAACTAGCACGTTAAAAGGAGACCTTGATGATGCTATTTCTGTTAAGGAAACCCCAGACGATCTAGGACTAACATGTAGAGATAAGAAAGACAACAAAAAGGTAGTACAGAAAGACCAGGAGAAAAAGAAAACTGAAAAGGAAAGCCCTAAGAAAGATTTAAAGGGTCAAGAGAAGACAGAGAAACCAAAATATAAATTGAGTCCATCCCAAAAAAATGATGCTACGCAGTCAAACAAAGTGACCCAGTCTAGTGAAACTATCAACCAAGAAAAAACAAAAAATGAGCTTCGCAAGACTAGACCACCTCTTAAAAAAGTAAAAACAAGAAAAAGAACAACATCAAGTGAAAACAACTCAAATAATTCTTCAACGAGACCATCTCTCTCCTCTCCTACGAAGACAAATATATTTACTCCATTTGGACAGCTTGAAACTGTCAATCTGCAGCAATCAGAAGTAAGAAAAGAGCAAGGAAATGCCACTGGTACTCCTATGAACATTGACAGAGCTGGTACAAGTTTACAGAAATTTTCAACCCCATTTCTGAAATCACCAACTGGTACTGGACCCACCCTTCAAGGATTTTTCAGTACTCCTATAAGTACTGGAACTTTTAGAAATTCTTTCTCTCCACCTATTGAAAATAATTTTCAAAATCAACCAAGTTTAGCTGGTGAATTTAGCACTCAATCGATATCTCAACTACAGGAAAAAAATCGCTTCAATTTTGAACCCATACAAGAAATGTCCAGTGAACAGATGAATTTGAATGCCTTGCAACCTGACAGTGGATTTGATGAGGTGATTGATATGGATGTTGATAATTTTGAACAATTAACGGAAACAATTAGAGCAGAGGTAAGTGGAAATGTGTAGGGAATATTTCTTCTTCTGCAGAAGTTATTTGACATAATCTCCCTCTTTTCAGCCACATAAATTTCCTGCTACTGTAGAATAATAATTAAAAACTTTATTTCACGACCTCGGGTACATTTACAGTGCTTCCCAAACACATGCAACAAAGTAGGGTTTTTTTGGACATCAATCAAGGTGTTTCCACAACATTTTACATGGCATCTGCCTTGATAACTTTTCCCACAATGTCATGCAAACACTTTGATTGATGTCCACCAAAACCTTATTTTGTCATGAAGACAATTCACGCATGTGATTGTGAAGTGCTGTAACATTTTGCATTGTTGAACTCATGACCCTTATGGGACCACATTTGTACCTCCCACTACTTGGAAAGTAATTCCCTTTGTTTAGCTAGGTACATTTGTGGTTCCATCTATGGTTTTATTCAATTTTTAACCTCGAATAAAAGATGACTGAATCAAATTATTTACACATGTTTTATTTTACAGCTTCAAGAAGTAAGAACAGATTTTCAACTGGATACACAGAAGGTAATAACCATGTACAATTTGTGTGTCAACCACTAGTGCCTAGAATTAAAACAACAGTGAATAACATATTATTATGGAAGCTAGGATGTCATAAAGTTTAAGCTCTCCTTGCGACCACTCCCTTAAGCCAGGTCAGCTCTAGTTACAACCATGATTTTGAAACCCCGTTTGCATTGTCGCATATGAGAAGCCATTCTTGTTAGTGACCACCTCTAGTTATGACCACTTTTTCACTTTCCCAAGGTGGTTGCTTATGAGAGCTTCAACTGTACTTAAAGCAGTACTCGCATCTCACCTATCAGTGACAAGATTTTTGTTCCCAAGTTATTGTAATATTTCATAGAGTACCTTTTTGGTTCTCTCTCTCTAGTTCAAGGGTTTTTCTCTTGGTTCTTAGCTTTTCGTCTCCCTACAAAAATCAGCATTTATTATCTCATTTTTTGTAGATTCAACAAGAAAGGACTCTTACTGATTCCTCTTCATATGGTGTAAGTATTTTAGAGTACTCTGGAATAGCTTTGGAATTAAAAAAAAATAAAGAAATGTTGTTATTCTTCAAGGAATGCATGGTACGTCATAGCCACCATGTTGGTTGACGATAACAAAGCATTCCTTATTAGTTTCTCTTGTTATATCAACCAACATGGCAGCTGTTTCATTGTTATTTATATCTCAAGGAATTTTGAGTCGTGTGGTTACACCCTAGGAATCAATGGTTTTCACAATACAGAATGTGAGGCACAGGTTTAAATTTAAAATAAATTATATGATTGGGTACCCTGTGGTTACATTATGTAGTTAAGATATGATTTTTTTTTTGTAGGATGGGATTTACATCATTTTAGACACCAATGTTTTATTGTCACATCTGAAGTTTATCAGTGAACTCAAAGATTTCCCTATAGAAGGTAGTATTGGCAGTCCATCTTTTTGGTTCTTTCTTGATGTAATGACAAACCAATTCATGATGTTACAGTATTTGCATTTGAGGATGGAACTCAAACATTGAAAATTTCCACCATGATCAGTATTTGGTATAGACCTCTTGCATGTGACGTCAAGGCAGCTCAATTTGGAGGACAAAACAAAAGAATTTCAATCTCCTGAGAATTGGAATCCAATTGTTTTGTCCTCCAATTTGAGCTGCATTCCGACATGCTGCAAGGGGTCATTGTTACACAGAGAAAGAACTGTCTTTTGTTTTGATTGCTACATGCTGATTGATACGAAATCATTTGATTTAAAGGTGTCGGCAGACCCATCCTTGTGGTACCTTGGATCGTCATGCAAGAACTGGACTCTCTCAAGGTAAGATTTTACTTACAGGTATTTAGTGGTTACTTTTGCTACTCAAAATATTTTTGCTGTCAAGTATAATAATATTTTGGTCTTTCATAGAGTGACTCTTGGAAAATTCGACAAGGAAAGATTGTGAATCAAGAGAGCAAAGTATGTGAATATGTGAATAATCTTTCTCCTCCTTCAATAGTATTATGTAATTAATAATTTACTCTTGTTACAGTGGACACCCTCAAGACCTCAGGAGAATTGATATTAGGGATTTTCGGGGATTTTCATGGATTTTCCTTATGTCCACAATAGCAAGGTGCCTGTGATATCAGGGTGTCCACAAGTCAAGAGCTGACTGTACTATAGAGCATGGATATCATTTATCTGGATATTGAACTTTGGTTGATTTCTAGTTCTCTAATTTTTGCGTAAAGGTTTTGCCAGGATCTCCTGCAAAGTTTTTCAGCATATGAAGTAGTAATGATGTTTTTTTTATTATTAGGATGGTTCTGTAGGAGTTGATTCACTGGCTAGAAAAGCTATTAGATTCCTTCATTCTTGTTTTGAGGTTAAACATCCAAGGATACGGGGGCAGACACTAGATGAGGTGTGTTGTATGATAAAATATCATGATAATGACACACAATTATAACACATGAACAGCGACGCTAGTTACAGCAAGAATAGTAGCATCAACAACAGCTCATAGTACCACATCAACAGCAACAATACTTATAATAAGTACAACAATAAGAACAGCAGCAACAACAACAGCCGCAGAAACAACAGCAATAACAACAGCAGCAAAAACTGCAACAAAAGTAATAACAGCTGTAACAACAGCAGCAGCAGCCCAAGCGGCAGCAGCAACAGCTGTAGAAACAGCAACAGCAGCAACAACACAATAACAACTACAGTATCAATCAGCAAAAATATCTGACCATTAGGTGAAGTGCCAACAGTTGTCAGTAGTTTTTAATGTCTGTAAAATTGTTTTTGAAGGCAAGTGAGCATATGGTTGCCATGCTGGAGGGATCCAATGATGATAGAATATTACACTGCTGTATCCTCTATAAAAGAAAAGGTAACTTATAATATAAGATAAATAATAATTAATGAATTTAGTGGTAATGAGTGTGGAGTGTGTCCATAAACACAAGCTTCTAAGTAGTGAGACTTCACAATGACTCCTTGTATCATGAATGAACATATCTCTTTAGCAAAGGATATGATTCTAGGAACTTTACAGCTTACTTTCTTTTTCTTTTTTTTCAGTTGCTAATGGACGCTCAATTTTGTTCTCAAATGATCAAAATCTGTGCAGCAAAGCTATGGTGAATGGCATCCGTGCCTTCAGCCACCAGGTTTGTTGTCTTTATTTCTTGTTATTATCTTTTTAAAAACTTCCAAAGATTCAAGTAGTCAAGTACTGTAGGAAAAGTGACATGTTTGTGTCTGCACTTGCTACAGTAGGTTGCTGGTTCTATTCCTGCAGACATGTGAATATTGTTATAACATAGCTATGATATGGCACGTACTTTACTTGACTTGCCACTATGGAAATGAAATAGATGGAGCATGCAAGCCCAGGTGATTGTGCATGCTAACATCAAAATTGTTTTCTCTAATCCATATCTGTTGTTGTTCTGATAGACTTTGGTTGAAGGTCTCAAGGAATTAATTGGAAGTAATCAAAATAGGACTGTTGCCTTGCAGGGAAACTATTTTAAAGGTACGTCATGAAAGATTTAAGGCAAATACTCTATACTCCAGTACTACTGTAAGTTTATAGTAATATTTACAAATTTTGTGCTTTTTTGGGGGGAGGGGGAGTTATATACAAGTTGTTGTTGTTGTTAAAGAAATAGAAAATGTGTGAGCCAGGCTGGCTCAGTTGGTTGGGCAGCATAGGAGAGAACCAACAAGCAACTCTACTTAAATACAACACTGAGCCCAGTGAGACTTGAATCCAGGATGTGTTGATGAGAGGCAAGCACTCTCACCGTTACGCCACCTGTGCTTCCCATTTTATAATGTTTCTTGTTTTCTTTTTATTGGTCATTTTATTCTCTGTTAGGGTACCTTCTAACAGTGTTTGTCTATCATTTGTTTCAGAATATTATGAGCAGCTTTCAGTTCAACAGCAACTGGCTGAAAAGAGAGCCAAGGTAAGGAAGATATTTTATTTTGGAGTTTCATTAATGCTTCAAATATTTTCATTAAAATTTTCTTCTGTGATTTCAAGGCTGATGATATCTTGTGTGAGCTGCAGTGCATTATGAGAGAAGGGTTGTCAGTCATTGTAGAGGCTGAAATGAGATTAGCATATGAAAATCTTTGGTAAGATTCCTTATTCTTGGGGTACATGCTACATGAACTAGCCGCCATGTTGGTTGACTATAGGAAGCATTCCTCATTAAAATTCTCTTGTAACATCAACCAAGATGGCAACTGTTTCACTGTTATTTATATCTTGAGGGATTTTGAGTCACATGGTTGCACCACAATAATACATGTATATTTCAAGGCAACCATACCATAGGGCACAGCAATGGAGCCCAAAGTAGAAATACAGTTTCTATAATTATATTTAGGAACCCATAGTGGACTCATATAGGAAAACAAAGGCATGCACAACAATTATACTGTGTTTTTGCTTGATTTTGCTGTTTGCTGTATCATTTAGCTCTCTTACCCTTAACCCATTTTATTAAATAAATGGCTTTTTTTTTTTCCCTTTAATTTTCGTCTACAGTAGCAGTACTTTAACTTGTCTCTAAATTGTTATTATTATGGCAGTGTATTTGATGTCATTTATTCTTGATTGTAGGGATAAAATAGTGTTCATAAAACCACCATGGACTCTCCAGGATCTTTTGATTGTAATCAACAAGTAAGCAATATTGATTACATTTATTACAGCATTTGAGCATTAAAATGATAACTCCAGATCAAATTGGAATATAGAAGTTGATTTTTGTGGATGGAGGAAAACTGGAGAACCTGGAGAGAACCCACAAGGAACTCTACTCACATACGACACCAAGCCCGGCAGGATTCAGTCCCAGGTCGCATTGGCGAGGGGTGATGCATTATATGTAGCAGTGGACACCATGCACTTAATCAAATCCTATCGAGGTTGAGGATTCATTATAATTCCCTGATTTTCTCCAAATGCTTGGAATGACCTTGTTGGGCATTCCCAGTCCATTGCTACAAATTACATTTGATTATTATTGGTTGAAGCAACACTAAAAATAAATGTTAACTCTTTACTAGACACTGGATTGCAGTATTTGGTGATGTAGTTGACAGAAACCTTCAGGATACTGTAAAAGAATTGACCAAGCAACTAGATCCACAAAAAGGTAAAAAACAACGTATAAAAGAGCAAAAAACCTAAATGCACTCTATTCCACATTGAACCAGAGTAAATGAAACTCCCTGGCTCGTCTTGCTCCTACATAAAAATAATGGTCTTGTTTCTTACTAGCATGAGGCTAGATGTTAATATGTAACTGTCCTTCCTTCTTCTAGGTGTACCAGGGTGCATGGCTAACGTCACTCCTATAGTGGATCTAGCAAGGAAGCTATTTGATGGATTTGGTAATCACTCGAGGTAATTATATCTGAAGGTTATTAGTGCTTGGTTGTGATTGTCACATACAGTACTGTATCTTGGTCCCACAAAACTATACTCAGGAATTTTTTTGTATATTTGCAGGAAACGAAAAATTTTTATCGCTAAGATACAGTACTTTTGAATTTTTGGAAAACTTGCTGAAATGCACACATGCACACAACGTTTTTCCCTTGCACCATGTCACCATCTCTTCATGAAATCATTTATCTTCTTGCACATTTTTCTATATTTATTTTTTTGTTTTCGTTTTCAGTTATAACGGAGCGATCACTCAGTGTGTGGCAGCCATAGCAGTACTTCAGCAGAAGTGCAAAGAAAGCAAAAAAGATTCATTGCCAACATTAACAATTCCACCTCGAGCATTACCCACACAGACACCAGCATTACTGCATCCTGAACCATCCACACCTTCCTCTGTTAGGATTGAAGATGTAAGGATACTCATCATATATTATGTACTCAAGTAAAAGTTACGTTAAGTAACATCGGGAAAACGTCTTGCACATCTATGCTTGGCGTCTTCATGAAAAATATTATATCACTCTCAAGGAAGTATGCAAGCAGTACTTCTCGGCATTCTTTACACAAGTACTTTTTATATCAGATTATGGAACGCCGCACATTTTGGTTTTTGAGAAGCATCAACATGGGAAAGTTTTAAGCAAATAACTTCCAATAAGCTCACTGAACCATATTCTTATCGTCATGGCTAAAGTTATCGATCTTAAGAATTTGGTTTCAGGAACTTTTCCTACGAAAACTTCTTGACTTCCACTGTGAGCCATCTAGAAAACCCAAACTAACTGAATTTGCAGGAAAAATTTTCCAGGCTTATGATAAGAATTGTATGGTTTCTTGCAGGTTACAACACCATCCAACTCAGACGAGACAGCTAGTGTTGCTTCTGTTAGCGTACATGGTGAGATATGTACATCAACCTCGTCACAACCGCACAGACAAGTATTATCGACTTTTGAAACCATCTGGAGTGCTGTGACACAGTTCAGGTACATGTGTAATATGTCACATGTGACGTCATGCCGTGCATTCATGTGACGTCATCTTTATGATGTGTGCACGTTATGTCAGTACATGTTCGTCTTTAACAAAAGATTTCTATCCTAAATGTGACGTCAGGTTGCTCATAGATTTGACGTCATTTACATTACGTCATGACCATCATGTTGATCATTCGTTTCTACCATGATGGCTACCATGTCCAAGTGATAAATAATATCAAATGTTCTTTTTCCTTCAGTGCACAGATATTCAACGCTTTATCTTACCCAAATCCCATCCCACCTAGTGTCACTGAGAATCTACCCCAACCTACAAGAGACGAGGCAATTGCTTTCTTGGGACGACTGTGCCGTTGTCTTGGAACATTGGTCTCAGCATTGCAGAGGTAATAAAGAGTTAAAGAGTAGGACTTTTCCTCTCTTTTGAGAAGCCTGTGTCCATTTACTGTAGTCTGTTCCGAGAATGTGTAGTACAAACTGAACTGAAAGCATCTGTTTTATTAACAATGATGTCTGGTTAGTCCTCCCAGGATTCTCCAAATGTACCCCTATAACATTCTTGGTCTCATTCTTGTATTCATCCTCCCATCTTATTTCCATTCCCAGCGTTTTGAGACTACCTGTAGAAAGCCTCAATGAAGAACCTCAGTCACTACAGAAGCTGATATCCGCCATTGGCTCATTCTTACAAGAGGTAATTTTTTGGTTTATAGAACTAGCTTTCTCATTCAACAATATAATTCACTACCTCTTCCTCGCAGATTCTTAATCAAGAAAGTCCAGTGGCAGTAGAAGGCTTGTTTTATTTTTGTCAGGATTCTAATTCTCGGTGAGTAAACAAGCACCTACTTAGGATTTCAGAGGCCTGCTCACTGCGGAGTGGGTTTGGCGTTGCGTGCATTTCAGTCTGAGGTTTCTCAGTGCTTGCTTCTCATGCCTTGGAGGTGCTATCAGAGGTGCTATCGCTTGTGCGGTTCGGTGTTGCGCGTGTTCGCGTCTGCGGCGCTGCTCGGACACTGGAGCAGAAGTCAAGCACAAGTCACCCAGAACAGTGAGACCTGCGTTCATTTTAATCCATTTAATATAATATTAAGAGTCTTCTGTTTTCTTTGTGCTTTCAGAACCGCACTAGTCCAGGGTTTGTCCCAGCTCGACAGAGCACTGGCGATGTTACAGCACTGCGCATCGTGTATTGTATAGCGGTCCTTGTGAAGACAACACACACACACACACGTATATATAACCCTTGTGGTTAAGAGCAAAGGATCTAAAGTCACGTGATCATGAGAGGTTACTGCGAGTGCGTACAGTACCTTGATTATAATGAGTCGTGAAAGGAAGAATGCTGGAAGTATTTACAGAACCTTATGTGAATCATGTCAAATCATCCTTGTCAAAATGGACGATTGCAATTAGTTTCGTGTCCGCCTGAAAATACTGCATTTATTTTCTGTGGCGGGCATACTATTTGCCAATGAGGTACAAATTTCTTTGACTAAAAATGAAACGTTACTTATCAAAAATAGGACAGAGGTAATATTGGTTATGCGTAACTCATGACAAAGGCGTGTTGGACAAAGGCGACACTCCGCAATTTCACCATAAGATAACCACGAAAATCCCTCTTCACCAAACGCAAGACCGCGGTCCACGAATACGATCAATCCCTTTTTTTTGGAAAACAGGCGTCTCGGCAGTGGACGCGCAGTTCTTTTCTGCGCATATTTTCTTCATTGTAAGAACGTGAATATAATATTGGTACTAAACTACTGGCCACAGGATAGGCAGGATGACATAATTCCATCCACAGTTTTGATAAACAATCCCTGTTATGTTGGGAGAGATTTCTCCTTTATTTAAATATACAATTTATATTTGACAGAGAAGATTTATAAAAGCAAATAGAGATATTTTTGAAGTTTAAATAAAAAGAAAAGTTAGATGAAACTTTTGATTCTAATTTTAGACGTCGAGGTTTGAACGTGTATAATCGAGATTGATGGATGTTAATCAAGAAAAGTTGTTGTAGCCATATATTGCATGCACCTAATTTGCGTTGACGTCCAACAAAATCTGTGATTGGAAAGGGCAGTAACAGACATAAAATTTAGGTCTTCAGGGATCTCGGAGCAGTTTTGAGTGGGGGAGGGGGGTACGGAAGAATGCCCTCAACCCTCTGAAAATTTTGAAATTGTGGCTCTCTGAAATGCATTTTCCAGTGTTTTTAGGGGCAATGTGCAAGAGTACGGTTCAAGCACAAAGCATGATGGGAAACCGAGTACTTGACACTTTTTCGTCTACTCTAAAAATTCATCCTGTCCAATAGACAGCAAAAGAATCTCTTACTCAAAGCTCCAGTAGAAGTTTATTGAAGAATGTCTTGTCTAGCTAAGAAATGAAGAATTTGATCAACGACGAAAAGGAAAGAAAAAGAGAAGATAGGAAAAGAATCGTCCTCGGGAGTATTTTGTTCATTCGACACTGCTTCCGTCACGTATTTATTCCTTTCTTCTCTTCGACGTACAAGTAACTTAGTCGTTAGTCCAAGATATTTTTTGTTTCATCGTTTCAGTCCGGCTTTGCCTTCTTTGCGCTGCTTTCGCCTGGTAAAGGTAAACGAAGAAAGCATAAAATAACGTTTATAGACAGTCAAAGAAAGTGGTCCCATTTATTGATAATTTTGATTGTCTTCTCTCCTCCCCCTCTGTGGTTTAAAGCTTTAATACAGTACATAAAGTATACCTCTATATTTAACATATTTCAGACTATCAGCAAAACAGAAGATTTAGCTTTTCTCACCTGGACTTTTCTCTGAGCTTTCTTTGTGTGTCATTAGTCGTATATCGCTTCCCCTTTTCCCGTGTAAAAGGATATGTTTTTGGATATCAGTCAGTTCTTTACCATACTTCATAGGGTTAGATGTAATCATGGCATCACTATACGTGTCGTCTTTTTCTCGCTCTTCTAAGCTTACTACAGGAGCAGCAGCATAAATAGATGGGTTGTATTTTGTGGAGAGTTTATCCCAGTCAACTGTGCTTTCTTCCTGTAAGGTTGTATTCAAGAATGACGGTCTGCCAACAGTAGCGAAGAGTGTATGTGGAGAAGGAAGTTTAGATGCTCCTGAATCTTCTGGATCACTGGTTTCGTCGTTTTTGACTTCTTTAACATGTTTTTGGTTGTAATATCCTTCGTCTTCTGAGTCTGAACTTGAGCTGTCGTCCCCAGCAGCAAAGAACGACAAGGGATCTTTGTCTGCATCTTTGTCTTGTTTGTCTACTTCGTCCGCCATTTTGAAAATACCTTCCTGGCACAGGGAACCCACACTAAGGTATTTGAGTATATTGAAATGTAAGACCTTTAAAACCCTAAAGACACGCAAACGTATTGTTTCAACTCTTATCAACGAATATCGATTTGTTAGATATAATTTTTTATACTTATTTACTTCAATTTTTCAATATTTTTCAATGTTTTCGACCTTTTTGTGCGCACTATCGCGGGATACCTGTGGTAAAATCAACTCGGCTCGTCTACTAGACCGCGTATTTCCAAAATGGCGTCCTCCATTAATTAAAAGTAACTCGTAAAAAGCTGCCTTTTTTCGCCAATTTTTCGCACAATAATAGCTTAACAATTATTGATAAGAACACATTTTAAATATGAGTAGAAGAAGCTATCGAAGAAAAAGAGTTTCAGAGGATAACGACGACGATGAACCCGATACAACGACAGAATTACTCGAAGAACGAAAAGAGATCCAAAAGTTTCGTAAGCGTCCCAAAGGCGTCTCTGCCGTAGGACTGGCGTTAGGTAAAGAGCTGCCTCCAGAGGAGAGCGCCGTTAATGATCCCTTCAAGCTGAAGACTGGTGGTCTTGTTCAGATGAATGATTTTATCCAAGATCGTGATCGAGATAGAGATGATGAAGGGACAGGAATGTCCGTGGTTATTGGTGCTAACTTTGCTGCCGAGACGAACAGAAGAGACGAGGATACGCTAATGTTGAAGTACATTGAAGAAGAGATGTCTAGAAGGAAGGGTGCGAATAAAGACGACAAAGGAGAACACTCGGAAAAGTAAGTCTAGCAGCAGCAGTGATGGTAGTGATAAAAATATAATAACACTTTATTCAGGTGACTAGAACTGTATGAGTAATTTTCATCTAGACCCACGCTACTAGCAGCAGTGGTGGTATTAGCATTAGCAGTGGTAGTAGTAGTGATAATGATGATGATGATGATGGTGGTGATGATGGTGATGATGATGATGATGATGATGATTTTGATGGTTGTTGTGGTGATTGAGATGATGACGATGATGATGATGGTGGAGATGATGATGATGTTGATGGTGGTGGAGGTGGTGATGGAGATGATGGTGATGGTGATGAAGATGTTGATGGTGATAATGATGATGATAGTAGTAGTAGTATACTATTAGAAGTTTTGATAACGGTGATAAAAATAATATTTCTCCATATCTTTACAGATTAAAATCCAAAGAAGATTTACTTTATACTGTACCAAAAAACATTGATGTCCGTTCAAAACTGATGAAATCAGAGGAGATGCTCTCAAACCAGATGTTGTCAGGGATTCCAGAGGTAGACCTTGGTATATCTGCCAAGATAAGAAACATAGAGGCAACTGAAGAAGCAAAGATGAAAGTACTTGAAGAACAAAGGTCAAAGAAGAGACGAGAGCCTACGGAAATGGTGCCAACAAATATGGCTTCCAACTTCATGCACCACAGTAGATGTAAGTGTGGCATCAAAGTTCCCTGTGCCATCTTGAAAGGTAGCCATGCCTTTGCATCGAAGCATGATGAACATGAGCTCAAAATGATAAAGACATGTGAATAATTGTTGATCCAATATATTATTGTTAAAAAAGGTCTCTGTAATTACAAGCTCAGTGTTTGTCTCACTTTGATGCAAAGGCTTGGCTACCTTTCAAGATGGCACAGGGAATTGTGAAATGGAATATTCAGTTTTAAGACAGTGAGATCTAACTAAAACTTTTAATTTAACTTTTAGTTTTTGATGAGCAAAGATCAGTTGAAGCAGAAAGTAAAAAAGCAGCAAAGATCAAAGCAAAAGAAGAAGAAGAAAAGAATAAACCAAAAGGTCCAACTGTACCTGCCATGGATTCTACCCTAATCACAGGGAATGACGCAGACCCTGGTGCTGTTGCAGTCAGTGTTCCGACCAATAGTAAAAAGAAAGATGATAAAAAAGAAAGATCATCAGATGACTTTTATTATGAAAAGTTTAAAAAACGAGCTCGAGATAACTGGAGATACCAGTAACTGTAACTCATCTTTTACTTCCTAATCATATCGTACCACTGTAAATAGACTTTCCCATTTTTCACTAAAGGTCAAGCCAAAATTGGCACTTGTCTGGCCAAATAAGTGCCTCTTAGGTTGGTTCTCTTGACTGATCACATTTAACTGGTCACATGTTGATCCATCGGTGCCCTGTAATAGACCCCTTGCTGCATGTTGGAAAAAATCTCAATTTGGAGGGCAAAACAAAAGAATTTCCATCTCCTGAGAATTGGAACCTATTGTTTTGCCCTCCAAATTGAGCTGCATTCCAACATGCTGCAAGGGGTTTTCTGTGCCTGGCCATTGAGCAGCCATTATTTTTAGCCCTGAAAAAGGCTAGGCTAGATAATATCTAAATGTCATGAGACCAAATAATTGTTTTAATAGGATAAGGCATATATATACATCTCTCTTTCTGATAAGCAAAATTCTGTGTTTGGATTTTATTACTACAAAGCGAATAAAAACTACAGCAAAAGACAGCGAGAAATAAAATGCCTTTATTATTCCATGTTGATCTATTATTTTCAGAATAAGAGAATAATATATATACTGGAAAAATTATGCAAAATATTCTCCTCCACTCTCGTCCATAGATTTTTCCTCCGCAGACCTTCCCCGGGGGGAGGTATGGATATTTGCAGTAACTACACAATATACCCCACTTAGGCCTTCCTCACCCCTTGAAACTTCCAATACCCCCTCCATGGGAAGAGGTATGGATATTTTACCATATCATACTATTTACCTGTATTGGGTACCCTGTGTATTGTATTAAGACTGTTTTGGGCTACCTGTGTGTTGTGGTTTAAAGTTCACTGCTGTCAGCCGGTGTGTCACACTTTTACACGAGTTTCAATCAAAATCCTAGAACTTTCTTCATATTTTATTGTTTCAAACTCTATTTACGGATCAAACTGCAACTCTATCCAATACGTCTTTGGGATAAAGTAACAGGAAAATCAATCAAGTCAACACAGATTTTTTCAACTTTTAAAATGGCGACCAAACACGTTGGTTCAAACGGTGACGAAATCTTTTTAAATCGCAGAAAAACATCACAATCTAAAGGCAAACAAGATCAAGATATTTCGAGTGAAAACCCAATGAATGAAGGATCCTTTATCGATACACTTCATCGTCTAGACGTCGAGATATCGAGAAGATTAAGTTTTTGTGCAGCGAAGGGTTCTGGTTGGAGAAAAGTGTTGATAGCACTTGAGTTATCTGGTCATGGTGTACCTTGGATTATTGGAACTTTACTTGCTATCTACTTCTTCAGAAACGAAAAACAACAATTTGCATTGAATTTTCTGCTAGCCTTGCTACTGGATTTACTCATCGTTGGTATGACAAAGCTCATTTTTAAGCGCCAAAGGCCAGTCTACAACGAGAAGGATATGTTTGCTACAGTATCTGTGGATAATTTCTCATTTCCCTCAGGACACTCGACGAGAGCTACTATGGTAGCTGCTTTATTCAATTTATTATTCTCCAGTCCATGTTTAAGGCTTCTCATCAACCTCTGGGCATGCTGTGTTGCTGTATCTAGAGTAGTACTAGGGAGACATCATGTTAGTGATGTAGTATTTGGTGCTATGATTGGACTTGGACAGTACTGGTTCATGGTTAACATCTGGCTTTCCATGGAATATTGTCAGAGGATCTTGATGCTGGTGCCTTATGTAGACTTGAAATGACTGGCATTAAAATAGCAGCAGAACAGCTAGAATGTTACATAGAACTAATGACGCCGTCTTTTTCGACATTCTACGGCAATGTCTTCTCAATATTGTTACACTTTGAAAGAATAATTTATATCTACAGGGAGGGGAGGGGAGGGAAATAGATACTAGTTAGGGAGGGCTAGGGACTGGTTATTTGCTAGAATTAGGTATGCCTTTTTGTGATGTGCATTTTTTTCAGACACCCCCTCACCTTCCCCAGTTGGAAACAAGCCTAAATACACATGCACTTTTAGTTGTATAAATATATATGACCCCCTTTCCCCCTGCTTATAATTGGTGACCCACCCTCTATTTGCTCCAGCCCTCCCTACGCTCTAATTAATGGCCAGTCCCTTATACACTGATTGGTATATTGATTAGAATACCATGGAATATCCCATGAGGCACTTGTATTTTCTAGTATATACACAAGCCTGAAGGTAAGTATAAAAGAAAATACAAGTAATTTTGTGGGATATTCCATATATACACCAATTCCGAATATGGCGGACACAAACAGGCAGCCTTGGATCAAGGATACAAATACATGGCTAGTCAGTCATCTGTGATGTATCTTCTGTGTTTTTTATTCACCATTCAAGCATCATATTTGTTATTGGTATTTACATCCATTAAGAAGTGTTTTTTACTCCCCTAAGGGAAAAGCCAGCTTTCCACAGATCACTGACAACTGACAAGCCTTGTTTTCACCTCCTTGATCCAGGACGTCCGTTTGTGTCTGTCATGTTAAGAATCTGTCTATAAGAAAACATTGAATTACTATTTTATAGGACATATTGTACTAGACATACGTAATTTTAGAATATTAGTAATTGTTTTCCATATCGATAATGTCTTAATCATTTTTTTAGCTTAGTGATTATTTAGTTTTTCAGTGGTTTTTTAAAAGTCTTATAGAAATTATTGATTGTATATTAATGATTGTAATATGCATTTGAAAACCTTCGTTGATATTTGCACATTATTTATGTATTTGTTCATCTTTACTACTCTGAGATGGATAGAAAGCCTTACAGGTCTAGTACCCAATTACAAGCCAACCAATAGATCAAATTCAAATTACCCTCACTCGTGAAACAAACAAATAAGTAATATTTCTTTATGTACATTATTTGTAAAGAATGCAAATTAAGTCTATTTTGGCCGTTTTTTGCCAAAACGCATGAGCTAAAGGATGCAAAATAGGTTATGAAGGATAAAAATCATCATTTTTGGGCAAAAAGCATGGACTATAGCCCATGGTTTTGATCGATTTTGGACCATTTTCACACCTTTTGAAAAAATATAATTTATGAAGGATGCAAAATACGTCATTTTTGGGCAAAAAGCATGGACTATAGCCCATGGTTTTGATCGATTTTGGACCATTTTCACACCTTTTGAAAAATATGACTAATTTATGAAGGATGCAAAATACGTCATTTTTAGACAAAAAGCATGGACTATAGCCCATTGTTTTGATCGATTTTGGACCATTTTCACACCTTTTGAAAAAATATAATAATTTATGAAGGATGCAAAATACTTCATTTTTCAGCAAAAAACATGGACTATAGCCCATGGTTTTGATCGATTTTGGACCATTTTCACACCTTTTGAAAAATATGACTAATTTATGAAGGATGGAAAATACGTCCTTTTGGGCAAAAAGCATGGTTTATAGCCCATGGTTTTGATCGATTTTGGACCATTTTCACACCTTTTGAAAAAATATTATAATTTATGAAGGATGCAAAATACGTCATTTTTGGGCGAAAAGCATGGACTATAGCCCATGGTTTTGATCGATTTTGGACCATTTTCACACCTTTTGAAAAAATATTATAATTTATGAAGGATGCAAAATACGTCATTTTTGGGCAAAAAGCATGGAGTATAGCCCATGGTTTTCATCAATTTTGGACCATTTTCACACCTTTTGAAAAAATATTTTAATTTATGAAGGATGCAAAATACGTCATTTTTGGGCAAAAAGCATGGACTATAGCCCATGGTTTTGATCGATTTTGGACCATTTTCACACCTTTTGAAAAATATGACTAATTTATGAAGGATGCAAAATGCGTCGTTTTTGGGCAAAAAGCATGGACTATAGCCCATGGTTTTGATCGATTTTGGACCATTTTCACACCTTTCGAAAAAATATAATAATTTATGAAGGATGCAAAATACGTCATTTTTGGGCAAAAAGCATGGACTATAGCCCATGGTTTTGATCGATTTTGGACCATTTTCACACCTTTCGAAAAAATATAATAATTTATGAAGGATGCAAAATACGTCATTTTTGGGCAAAAAGCATGGACTATAGCCCATGGTTTCGATCGATTTTGGACCATTTTCACACCTTTTGAAGAAATATAATAATTAATGAAGGATGCAAAATACGTCATTTTTGGGCGAAAAGCATGGACTATAGCCCATGGTTTTGATCGATTTTGGCCCATTTTCACACCTTTTGAAAAAATATTATAATTTATGAAGGATGCAAAATACGTCATTTTTGGGCAAAAAGCATGGACTATAGCCCATGGTTTCGATCGATTTTGGACCATTTTCACACCTTTTGAAAAAATATTAAAATATATGAAGGATGCAAAATACGTCATTTTTGGGCAAAAAGCATGGACTATAGCCCATGGTTTTGATCGATTTTGGACCATTTTCACACCTTTTGAAAAAATATTATAATTTATGAAGGATGGAAAATACGTCATTTTTGGGCAAAAAGCATGGACTATAGCCCATGGTTTTGATCGATTTTGGACCATTTCCACACCTTTTGAAAAAATATAATTTATGAAGGATGCAAAATACGTCATTTTTGGGCAAAAAGCATGGACTATAGCCCATGGTTTTGATCGATTTTGGACCATTTTCACACCTTTTGAAAAATATGACTAATTTATGAAGGATGCAAAATACGTCATTTTTAGACAAAAAGCATGGACTATAGCCCATTGTTTTGATCGATTTTGGACCATTTTCACACCTTTTGAAAAAATATAATAATTTATGAAGGATGCAAAATACTTCATTTTTCAGCAAAAAACATGGACTATAGCCCATGGTTTTGATCGATTTTGGACCATTTTCACACCTTTTGAAAAATATGACTAATTTATAAAGGATGGAAAATACGTCCTTTTGGGCAAAAAGCATGGTTTATAGCCCCTGGTTTTGATCGATTTTGGACCATTTTTACACCTTTTGAAAAAATATAATAATTTATGAAGGATACAAAATACGTCATTTTTGGGCAAAAAGCATGGACTATAGCCCATGGTTTTGATCGATTTTGGACCATTTTCACACCTTTTGAAAAAATATAATAATTTATGAAGGATGCAAAATACGTCATTTTTGGGCGAAAAGCATGGACTATAGCCCATGGTTTTGATCGATTTTGGACCATTTTCACACCTTTTGAAAAAATATAATAATTTATGAAGGATGCAAAATACGTCATTTTTGGGCAAAAAACATGGACTATAGCCCACGGTTTTGATCGATTTTGGACCATTTTCACACCTTTTGAAAAATATGACTAATTTATGAAGGATGCAAAATACGTCATTTTTAGACAAAAAGCATGGTTTATAGCCCATGGTTTTGATCAATTTTGGACCATTTTCACACCTTTTGAAAAAATATTATAATTTATGAAGGATGCAAAATACGTCATTTTTGGGCAAAAAGCATGGACTATAGCCCATGGTTTTGATCGATTTTGGACCATTTTCACACCTTTTGAAAAAATATTATAATTAATGAAAGATGCAAAATACGTCATTTTTGGGCGAAAAGCATGGACTATAGCCCATGGTTTTGATCGATTTTGGACCATTTTCACACCTTTTGAAAAAATATAATAATTTATGAAGGATGCAAAATACGTCATTTTTGGGCGAAAAGCATGGACTATAGCCCATGGTTTTGATCGATTTTGGACCATTTTCACACCTTTTGAAAAAATATAATAATTTATGAAGGATGCAAAATACGTCATTTTTGGGCGAAAAGCATGGACTATAGCCCATGGTTTTGATCGATTTTGGACCATTTTCACACCTTTTGAAAAAATATAATAATTTATGAAGGATGCAAAATACGTCATTTTTGGACAAAAAGCATGGACTATAGCCCATGGTTTTGATCGATTTTGGACCATTTTCACACCTTTTGAAAAAATATAATAATTGATGAAGGATGCAAAATACGTCATTTTTGGGCGAAAAGCATGGACTATAGCCCATGGTTTTGATCGATTTTGGACCATTTTCACACCTTTTGAAAAAATATAATAATTAATGAAGGATGCAAAATACGTCATTTTTGGGCGAAAAGCATGGACTATAGCCCATGGTTTTGATCGATTTTGGACCATTTTCACACCTTTCGAAAAAATATAATAATTTATGAAGGATGCAAAATACGTCATTTTTGGGCAAAAAGCATGGACTATAGCCCATGGTTTCGATCGATTTTGGACCATTTTCACACCTTTTGAAAAAATATAATAATTAATGAAGGATGGAAAATACGTCATTTTTGGGCGAAAAGCATGGACTATAGCCCATGGTTTTGATCGATTTTGGACCATTTTCACACCTTTTGAAAAAATATAATAATTTATGAAGGATGCAAAATACGTAATTTTTGGGCAAAAAACATGGACTATAGCCCACGGTTTTGATCGATTTTGGACCATTTTCACACCTTTTGAAAAATATGACTAATTTATGAAGGATGCAAAATACGTCATTTTTAGACAAAAAGCATGGTTTATAGCCCATGGTTTTGATCAATTTTGGACCATTTTCACACCTTTTGAAAAAATATTATAATTTATGAAGGATGCAAAATACGTCATTTTTGGGCAAAAAGCATGGACTATAGCCCATGGTTTTGATCGATTTTGGACCATTTTCACACCTTTTGAAAAAATATTATAATTTATGAAAGATGCAAAATACGTCATTTTTGGGCGAAAAGCATGGACTATAGCCCATGGTTTTGATCGATTTTGGACCATTTTCACACTTTTTGAAAAAATATTATAATTTATGAAGGATGCAAAATACGTCATTTTTGGGCAAAAAGCATGGACTATAGCCCATGGCTTTGATCGATTTTGGACCATTTTCACACCTTTTGAAAAATATGACTAATTTATGAAGGATGCAAAATACGTCATTTTTAGACAAAAAGCATGGTTTATAGTCCATGGTTTTGATCAATTTTGGACCATTTTCACACCTTTTGAAAAAATAATATAATTTATGAAGGATGCAAAATACGTCATTTTTGGGCAAAAAGCATGGACTATAGCCCATGGTTTTGATCGATTTTGGACCATTTTCACACCTTTCGAAAAAATATAATAATTTATGAAGGATGCAAAATACGTCATTTTTGGGCAAAAAGCATGGACTATAGCCCATGGTTTTGATCGATTTTGGACCATTTTCACACCTTTTGAAAAAATATAATAATTTATGAAGGATGCAAAATACGTCATTTTTGGGCAAAAAGCATGGACTATAGCCCATGGTTTTGATCGATTTTGGACCATTTTCACACCTTTTGAAAAAATATTATAATTTATGAAGGATGCAAAATACGTCATTTTTGGGCAAAAAGCATGGACTATAGCCCATGGTTTTGATCGATTTTGGACCATTTTCACACCTTTTGAAAAATATGACTAATTTATGAAGGATGCAAAATACGTCATTTTTAGACAAAAAGCATGGTTTATAGTCCATGGTTTTGATCAATTTTGGACCATTTTCACACCTTTTGAAAAAATATAATAATTTATGAAGGATGCAAAATACGTCATTTTTGGGCAAAAAGCATGGACTATAGCCCATGGTTTTGATCGATTTTGGACCATTTTCACACCTTTTGAAAAAATATTATAATTTATGAAGGATGCAAAATACGTCATTTTTGGGCAAAAAGCATGGACTATAGCCCATGGTTTCGATCGATTTTGGACCATTTTCACACCTTTTGAAAAAATATTATAATTTATGAAGGATGCAAAATACGTCATTTTTGGGCAAAAAGCATGGACTATAGCCCATGGTTTTGATCGATTTTGGACCATTTTCACACCTTTCGAAAAAATATAATAATTTATGAAGGATGCAAAATACGTCATTTTTGGGCAAAAAGCATGGACTATAGCCCATGGTTTCGATCGATTTTGGACCATTTTCACACCTTTTGAAAAAATATAATAATTAATGAAGGATGCAAAATACGTCATTTTTGGGCGAAAAGCATGGACTATAGCCCATGGTTTTGATCGATTTTGGACCATTTTCACACCTTTTGAAAAAATATAATAATTTATGAAGGATGGAAAATACGTCATTTTTGGGCAAAAAGCATGGACTATAGCCCATGGTTTTGATCGATTTTGGACCATTTTCACACCTTTTGAAAAATATGACTAATTTATGAAGGATGCAAAATACGTCATTTTTAGACAAAAAGCATGGTTTATAGTCCATGGTTTTGATCAATTTTGGACCATTTTCACACCTTTTGAAAAAATAATATAATTTATGAAGGATGCAAAATACGTCATTTTTGGGCAAAAAGCATGGAGTATAGCCCATGGTTTTGATCGATTTTGGACCATTTTCACACCTTTTAAAAAAATATAATAATTTTTGAAGGATTGAAAATACGTCATTTTTGGGCGAAGAGCATGGACTATAGCCCATGGTTTTGATCGATTTTTCGCCCATTTTCACACCTTTTGAAAAAATATTATAATTTATGAAGGATGCAAAATACGTCATTTTTAGACAAAAAGCATGGTTTATAGCCCATGGTTTTGATCAATTTTGGACCATTTTCACACCTTTTGAAAAAATATTATAATTTATGAAGGATGCAAAATACGTCATTTTTGGGCAAAAAGCATGGACTATAGCCCATGGTTTTGATCGATTTTGGACCATTTTCACACCTTTTGAAAAAATATTATAATTTATGAAAGATGCAAAATACGTCATTTTTGGGCGAAAAGCATGGACTATAGCCCATGGTTTTGATCGATTTTGGACCATTTTCACACCTTTTGAAAAAATATTATAATTAATGAAGGATGGAAAATACGTCATTTTTGGGCGAAAAGCATGGACTATAGCCCATGGTTTTGATCGATTTTGGACCATTTTCACACCTTTTGAAAAAATATAATAATTTATGAAGGATGCAAAATACGTCATTTTTGGGCGAAAAGCATGGACTATAGCCCATGGTTTTGATCGATTTTGGACCATTTTCACACCTTTTGAAAAAATATAATAATTTATGAAGGATGCAAAATACGTCATTTTTGGGCGAAAAGCATGGACTATAGCCCATGGTTTGATCGATTTTGGACCATTTTCACACCTTTTGAAAAAATATAATAATTTATGAAGGATGCAAAATACGTCATTTTTGGGCAAAAAGCATGGACTATAGCCCATGGTTTTGATCGATTTTGGACCATTTTCACACCTTTTGAAAAAATATAATAATTTATGAAGGATGCAAAATACGTCATTTTTGGGCGAAAAGCATGGACTATAGCCCATGGTTTGATCGATTTTGGACCATTTTCACACCTTTTGAAAAAATATTATAATTTATGAAGGATGCAAAATACGTCATTTTTGGGCAAAAAGCATGGACTATAGCCCATGGTTTCGATCGATTTTGGACCATTTTCACACCTTTTGAAAAAATATAATAATTAATGAAGGATGCAAAATACGTCATTTTTGGGCGAAAAGCATGGACTATAGCCCATGGTTTTGATCGATTTTGGACCATTTTCACACCTTTTGAAAAAATATAATAATTTATGAAGGATGCAAAATACGTCATTTTTGGGCAAAAAGCATGGTTTATAGCCCATGGTTTTGATCAATTTTGGACCATTTTCACACCTTTTGAAAAAAATATAATAATTTATGAAGGATGCAAAATACGTCATTTTTGGGCAAAAAGCATGGACTATAGCCCATGGTTTTGATCGATTTTGGACCATTTTCACACCTTTTGAAAAAAATATTATAATTTATGAAGGATGCAAAATACGTCATTTTTGGGCAAAAAGCATGGACTATAGCCCATGGTTTTGATCGATTTTGGACCATTTTCACACCTTTTGAAAAATATGACTAATTTATGAAGGATGCAAAATACGTCATTTTTAGACAAAAAGCATGGTTTATAGCCCATGGTTTTGATCAATTTTGGACCATTTTCACACCTTTTGAAAAAATATTATAATTTATGAAGGATGCAAAATACGTCATTTTTGGGCAAAAAGCATGGACTATAGCCCATGGTTTTGATCGATTTTGGACCATTTTCACACCTTTTGAAAAAATATTATAATTTATGAAAGATGCAAAATACGTCATTTTTGGGCAAAAAACATGGACTATAGCCCATGGTTTTGATCGATTTTGGACCATTTTCACACCTTTTGAAAAAATATTATAATTAATGAAGGATGCAAAATACGTCATTTTTGGGCAAAAAGCATGGACTATAGCCCATGGTTTTGATCGATTTTGGACCATTTTCACACCTTTTGAAAAAATATAATAATTTATGAAGGATGCAAAATACGTCATTTTTGGGCAAAAAGCATGGACTATAGCCCATGGTTTCGATCGATTTTGGACCATTTTCACACCTTTTGAAAAAATATAATAATTTATGAAGGATGCAAAATACGTCATTTTTGGGCAAAAAGCATGGAGTATAGGCCATGGTTTTGATCGATTTCGGACCATTTTCACACCTTTTGAAAAAATATTATAATTTATGAAGGATGCAAAATACGTCATTTTTGGGCAAAAAGCATGGACTATAGCCCATTGTTTTGATCGATTTTGGACCATTTTCACACCTTTTGAAAAAATATTATAATTTATGAAGAATGGAAAATACGTCATTTTTGGGCAAAAAGCATGGACAATAGCCCATGGTTTTGATCGATTTTGGACCATTTTCTTACCTTTTAAAAAATATGACTAATTTATGAAGGAACAAACAGGAACAGAACGGAACAGAACTAAACACAACACAGAACAACAAAGCGGAACGGAATAGAACAGAAGAGCAGAACTAAACAAAACAGAACACAGAGTAACAAACAGGAACGGAACGGAACAGAAGAACAGAACTAAACAAAACACAACACAGAACAACAAACAGGAACGGAATGGTACAGAAGAACAGAACTAAACAAAACACAACACAGAACAACAAACAGGAACGGAACGGAACAGAAGAACAGAACTAAACAAAACACAACACAGAACAACAAAACGGAATGGAACAGAAGAAAGGAACGGAACAAAACAGAACGGTTCGAACATAAGAACAGAACCAAACACAGGGTAGCCCATGGTTTTAGTCGATTATGTTCTTTTTTTTTATTGAAACACACAAAATTATTAAAAGTTGTTAAAAATATATTTAATAGTTTGAGAAAAATTTTTGTCTGTTTTTGAATGTTTAGTACATTATGTATCGTATTCCCTATTGTACAGTATAATTATCCGCCAATAATGTTACCGCTATTGTATATTAAAAATATTGATCACTTCTTGATTTCGAGTTTGTTATTTTTGTTTGTTTCGCAGCTGTCTGGCATCTGCATTAGTCGAATCTGTGACAACTTTCTCCAGTGAGCTATCTCGTCATTATCTAAGTTCACTTGATACCAAAACCCAACTTTATTCACCACCTTGCCTGAAGGATACACAGCAGCGCCATCTTGGCCACGAAGGAGGATTACCACGGGAATTCTATTAGTTATTTCACGTTTTTCTGGTGCAACATCTTTTAGAATATAATACGGATCACTCCTACTGACCGTCAGAACAGTCCCTGGAGACAGACTCGAATGTTTATCATGTGGTATGATGCCAATAACTTTTTCATTGATCTCACTGACATATCCCATAACATATGTTGTTTGTTTTTGCCATCGGTACCAACGAGCTAGAACCTTAGTTCCCACTGTCAGGCATTCTGAAAAAAAGTATGAGATAAATACTAAGGTTGATACATCTTGATACATGATGCATGCGATTGTTCATGGGACGTCGCAAAAATTAGAGATCGTACTGTGTGTCTACCCCTTCTACTTTTATGAAGGCGCGCGTGACGAACCTCACCGTGTGAACACAACGTCGCACGGGTGGTCACACGGTACGATCTAGTTTTTGCGATTTCGCATGCAGTGTCGCATAGAAAATCGCATCATGTATTTGCACCTGTATCACCTTAAGTAATTATGGACTGCGCAGCTAGTTTTGACACGCATTCTTGAAGCTAACATGCAAATATTGGTGATATTAATGGTGGTAATGGTGATGATGAATGTGATGATGTTAGTGCTGATGGTGATGATGATGATGATATGGTGGTGTTGTTCATGATGATAATGATGATGATGATGATAATGGTGATGATAGTGTTGATGATGATGATGATGATGATGATATGGTAGTGTTGTCCAAGATGGTAACGATGATGATGATGATAATGGTGATGATGATGATGATGGTGATGATAGTGTTGTTGTTGTTGATGATGATGATGATGATGATGATGATGATGATGATGATGATGATATGGTAGTGTTGTCCAAGATGGTAACGATGATGATGATGATAATGGTGATGATGATGATGATGATGATGGTGGTGGTGATGGTGATGATGATGATGATGATGATGATGATGATGATGATGATGATGATGATGATGATGATGATGATGATGATGATGGTGATGATGATGATGATGGTGATGATGGTGATGATGGTGATGGTGGTGATGATGGTGATGATGATGATGATGGTGATGATGATGAGGTTGGTGATGGTGGTGGTGATCTTCCACTAAAACTAATAATCTCTAAAAAAAACACATACTTGTGTAGAATGTACATCCATAGACTTCCATTCGTAAGCACACAGATGACCCACTAAAGCTCTTAGTATTCTCATAGCGGTAGAGGCGAAGCTTATTCGCTATGATCGGCTTCTCTAGATAACGTTTGACTACTGTATTACGGTCTCTATTTCCTCTGAAAACCTTGGAAAAAAGGCAGAAAATGGTTATCTTTCGTCGTCTTTCCTTGTTTCCTTTCTAGTGTTTGCGCAAAGTCTGCGCAAGTGCGTTGTCATCTGTAGCTATTTATAGTGAACTAAGATTAGAAATAAGAGAAAATGCAATATGTAATTCAAGGTTTCTTACATTTATCTCTCCATTGACACGGTACCCAAACCAATGCGCACCCAAAGCATACTTCAAATGGTATTTATGAACCCATTTGTATTCTTCTGGGTGTCCCTGGGTAGCAATTGCCGTCACTTCTATCATGGACCCAAAATCCACCTGTAGATATTTCGCATACGCGCTTCGAGCTGAACACCATGCGCTACTGTCAAACAACCGCCCGTGGTCTGCGCTGTGGCTAGGGTCTCGTTCTGATGACGCTGATAGGATTTTAATTGGAATCTTTCGACTCTCTATCCCTAATGGAGCTGAGCAGGCTGGGTAAAAAAATTGAATGAATAAATTAGATTAGAAGTGGGAGCTGGAAACTAGTTACTAGGTCCACGAAAGTGGGCTTGGAGTTGGAGCCTGGAACCAAGGTGATGGAAATCGAAAAGGACTTATTAGTTTGGAGTGAGGACTGAAAACTAGGTATCAGGCCCACGATTTTTGGCATGGAAGGAGAGGACCTGGAACAAAGGCACTTGTTATAATAAGTACTTTGATTTTCATCGAAAAATAAATTTGTTTTTAGAAATACGTTGATTGTTTACTTACAGAGACATGTTAAACCCGTGCCAGTCCATCTGCTGTTGATCTGACAGCGAGTCTCCCTGTATCCCCGTGGGGCGTACCCTCGGTCACAACGGAACTGTACTATATTATTGTAGGTGTAGTTGAAGCCCAGTTTGATTCCATGTTCTGGTGTTTTTGGTTCTCCACAGCTGAGAACTATTAAATATATAATGACAGTTACTTTTGAAACGTTTCAGTCATAGATGTAGATCCTAGGTTGATTTTAGTTGATGTAACCGTAACCGTGCCGCTTCATAGCATTTTGCTTGGATGCGCAATTATCTCTTGGCGTTCAGTGCGCGCGCAATATTTTTTTATTTCCTAGTGGGTCTAATTGTTGACTATTACCATTTAGAAAAAACCTACTAATGGTCTATCACCAATCGAGCCCTGTGATTGGCTGAGCTACTAGGGGTCTATTAGTGATAGACCTCTAGTAGCGAAAAGCGCCGGTTTTGAAAACCAAAAAATATATATTTAAAGCAAAATCCAAAACTTTTTGCATCCTTTTATTGGACCGATTAGTAGGTTTTTACTAAAACAATTAGACCTCTCGCCCTCATGGCCTACGAGTCAATAGCCCATTCGGCCTTCGGCCTCATGGGCTATTGACTCGTAGACCATTCGGACTCGAGGACTAATTGTTAAGTAGGCTTGCACTCTAGAATTGGAACTATGAATAATTCAAACAAAAAAGTTATCAATAAAATGCTTACGGTGACAAAACGGTTGCGTCCCATCCCACTGTTTATTGGCCTGACATTTACGAATCTGCGATCCGTCTAACTTAAAGCCGTTCTCCCAATCACAGCCAAACTCGTACTGTTGACGAAACGTTGTGCCCGTAGAACGAACGATTGAACCACGTTTGGGTGGCGGCAAGGGACCACACTCGACCGCTACGACAAAAAGACGATCATGCAGTACTTAGGTCCATGCAATTAATAAATCTTCCTTGATTTACGAGGCTAACGGTTAATTCCCTAGTACAAGGGATGTGGGGCTTTTTTTTTTACCAAGGATGGAGAAAAAATAGAAGGGGTACCGGAGAACACATAGAGGGGTACCGCAGAACACATAGAGGGGTACCGGAGAACACATAGAGGGGTACCGGAGAACACATAGAGGGGTACCGGAGAACACATAGAGGGGTACCGGAGAACACATAGAGGGGTACCGGAGAACACATAGAGGGGTACCGGAGAACACATAGAGGGGTACCGGAGAACACATAGAGGGGTACCGGAGAACACATAGAGGGGTACCGGAGAACACATAGAGGGGTACCGGAGAACACATAGAGGGGTACCGAAGAACACATAGAGGGGTACCGGAGAACACATAGAGGGGTACCGGAGAACACATAGAGGGGTACAGGAGAACACATAGAGGGGTTGCGGAGAACACATAGAGGGGTACCGGAGAACACATAGAGGGGTACCGGAGAACACATAGAGGGGTACCGGAGAACACATAGAGGGGTACCGGAGAACACATATAGAAGGGTACCGGAGATGAAAAGGGACATTCGTACGTTAGACTCAGCAAATGAATTGATAATGTATTGAGGAGCACAATCTACCACGAAAATGAATCCCATAAACCAGAACAAAACATTCAAACTCACGGAGACATGTGAACTGATATGTCGTCCATTGTTCTTTACAGAAGATGGATGGTTTCCCTGTCAAGTAGTAGCCATTGTTACAGGAGAAGTAAACTTCGTCGTTTTCAACGTAAGGACCTTTCTTTCCTCGTGGGAATGTGATGTAGGCGTTGTCCGGCACGTGAGGAGGATTGCATTTTGGCGCTGAAAAAAAAACATACTTCTAATATCTAATTTGCAAATAGAACAAATAAACTTGGAAATGGGATACAAAATAAACTAGTAATCTAGTTTGAGCATTTTTGCGGAGGGATGAAAACCGGACCCCGGAGAAAAATCCTTGAATCAAGGGAGAGACCTAACAAACTCTCCTCGCATCTGATGCAGAGTCCAGGAACCGAACCGGAGACCCTAAATGTAAGTGGCGAGTGTACTATCGCTATGCCGCCCTCGATTCCCTAAGCGGAGAAGAGCTCAATAAGTATATATAATAATAACATCTAAGGGGAATCTTACGTAGACAAAGGAATTCAGATTTCGTCCAGTTTCCATTCAAGCAGGTCAAGATTGGGGTTCCCCTCAAGAAGAATCCTGGCTTACAACTGAAGTAGATAACTTTTTCATTATCAAAGTAGGACTGAAGCCTTGTGGTGAGGTACGAATTGGGAGGTATCACAGGCTGTTTACACCGCACGGCTGTAGAATAAGAATGAAAGATTTTAAAATAAGAGCTAAGAGATTGTAGAATACAGCTATTTCAAAAAAAGTTTTTTTGAAGAAGAAATAAAGGTGCAGTATTAAATATATTTATGGCGTACGCCGTCGTCATCTTTCCACATCACTTGGAAAAGCACGTGTGAAGTCTACAGATCACCAATTTCGCCCCAGAGCCATGTCATTCTTACTGCGCATGCTCGACAAAATGCAAGAGACATGCGTAGTACGAATGATAGACGGCTTGAAAACGACGGCTCGCGTGCGCAGAAGAACGAGCTCCATTCATTTCTGCTGAATCTGTATATCTATTGGTCATTTACCTTTACATGATGGAGTATTGTTACTCCAAAGCCCACTGGCAAGGCATTGCGCTTCAGGAGAACCAATCAGATCAAAGCCATCATAGCAAGTAAACGTGACCTTATTTGGAAAGACAGTCAGCTGACCTCTCATGGCACCGTTGGTAGGCGGTTCTAGTTTACCGCAGTCAACCGCTGAAAATTATCAGATATTTAAGTATTATAATTACTATAGTTACTGTTGATGCTCGTGCTGCTATGCTGCTGTTGCTACTTTTGCCTCTGATGCTGTTGCTGCTGCTGATGTTTTGTTGCTGCTGTTGCTGTTGTTGTCATTGTTGCTGTTGTTGTTACTGTTGCTGCCGCTGTTGTTGCTGTAGTTGTTGTTGTTGTTGCTGTTGTTGTTGCTGCTGTTGTCGTTGTTGTTGTTGCTGTTGTTGTTGCTGCTGTTATTGTTGCTGTCGCTGTTGCTGTTTTTGCTATTGTTGTTGCTTCTTTTGTTGCTGCTGTTGTCGTTGTTGTTGTTGTTGTTGTTGCTGCTGCTTTTGTTGCTGTTGTTGTTGCTGCTGTTGTTGATGTTGTTGTTGTTGTTGCTGTTGTTGCTGTCGTTTCTGTTGTCTCTGCTAGGTAAGGAATTCTAGTACTCACCATCACAATGAGGCTGTTTTCCATTCCATGTTCTGTTGGCTTGACATACTCGCACAGAGTTCCCTTTCAGGATAAACCCATCATAACACGTGAATACAGCTCTCTGCGTGTAAGTAGTACCTATAGCTGCTACTCTTCCATTTTTGGGTACATTTAGTGAACCACAGTCGACGGCTGAAATATTGGAATGAAATGTTAATGTATTTGAAAAGAGCGGGAAAGTTAAGGTACCCGGATGTAGCTCTCAAATGGCTTCCTTTTTGAACTTATCAGAAAGCTCTAAATAAAATAGCAAAGGAACATAGGCAAGATCAACACTAAACCGATGACTGTCAAATGGTTGCCGTTTTAACCAATCATAAAACGAAATCAATATCTTCCAATTATAATACTCGAATACCTTGACATGTTGTGAGTGAACCGCTCCACAATCCGTTTGATTGACAGATTCTCACGGAGAAACCAATCAGATCAAAGCCTACGTCACAGTTGAGGTTGATCTTGTTTGGGAAGACAGTTAGTTGGCCTTGAAGGGATCCGTTCATGGGAACAGCCAGAGAACCACAATCAACCGCTGAAAATAGCATGAAAAATGAGAACAAATGAGAAAAGATGTTGGTAACTCAAAGTCACGTGACTTTGATGACCAATCAGATAACACGTGGATTCTTATCGTGGTCACGTGTTTACATAACAAATGACAAATTTCTCTATCATTCAAAACCATCATATAGAGGGAAGGCTAGAAAGAATTTCCAAACGAAAAAGGCTGGAAAAATATCCCTATCATAAGACGTGCTACTATTCATGTTTAACTACAAAAATAGCGGAGAAACCTTTAGAATAGGGCAAAGAATCTTACAAAAATGGCGGGAAACCATGGTCGACCATTCAATAGTTCAGCAAATTTCAAATTTTTAAAAATCTTACCATTACATCTTGCAAGGACACCGCTCCATGTTCCATTCACTTGACAAATCCTATCACTTGAACCTTGAAGTATGAACCCCTCGTCACAACCAAACTGAACGACATTTGGGAAAACAGTTTGTCTTCCTTTCTTTGTCCCGTTCATTGGGACTTCAAGGAAACCGCAGTCTACAGCTAGAAAAACAAATGATTGCATTCATTTCCTTAAAAAATAAAAGGGTTGCACGACACCATATTTAAGGGAAGGAGAATGAAAATTTGTTTCTTTGGGAACGAAATTTCGTCTTGCAAAAATATTTCTTTGTTCCTGCCTTACGACATGGCGGATGCTCTGATTTTAGTGTGTTGCTTGCTTATTTGTTTTTATCATTGCTTCTTATTTTTGGTGGACGTTTCTCAGGATGAATAAAGAACGATGAAGACATTTTGTGTTGCAGTGCATAATTCCTATATAAAGTACCTCGGCAGTAAGTGGTTGTCCCACTCCAAACGCCATTTGCTTGACATCGTCGCACGGGCGAGCCAATCAGCACAAACCCCGTATCACAATGGAATTTAATGGCGTGAGAGAAAACAGTACTTTCTTCACAGGTGAAACCATTTCTTGGTTCAAGAAGGGAGCCACAATTAATGACTTGAAGTAGAAAATTAACCCTAGTTAAGCTAGCAGTAGAACGACTGAGGTACTGAGGTGAATGTACCGAGATTGTATAGACAGTTCTCTCATAGACATGTATGTTCTCTCACCAGCTTGACTGAGTGTTGGATCGAGGTTTAGATATGAACAAGGTACAACGTCTAGTTAAGCTCGCAGTAGATCGACTGATGTTCTGAGGTGAATGTACCGAGATTGCATGGACAGTTCTCTCATAGACATTGATGTTCTCTCACCAGCTTGACTGAGTGTTGGATCGAGGTTTAGATATGAACAAGGTACGACGTCTAGTTAAGCTCGCAGGAGATCAACTGATGTTCAGCAGGTGAATGTACCGAGATTGCATGGACAGTTCTCTCATGGACATGGATGATCTCTCACCGGCTTGACCGAGTGTTGGATGGAGATTGAAATACGACAAGGTACGACGTCCGATGGGTGGCGTAAGAAAGAAGGGAGGAGGAGGGAGAAAGGAAACGCCGCCTCCTAAAATTCATTCTTTCTTTCCATAGGGTATTTTTGACAAAGCGAAATGGTTTGGAGTTCAACAGAAAAGTTATACCCAGCTTACCTTTGCAGACTGTTTTTGCGCCACTCCATGTTCCACTTGCTTGACATTGTCTGGAAGAAGATCCACTTAAGATGAAGCCTTTGTCGCAGCGAAAGGTGATGACGTTTGGGAAGACAGTTAAAGAACCCTTGGATGTTCCATTCATGGGGACAACAAGAGGACCACATTCAACAGCTGGAAATGGAAAAAAAATGTTGGATTATCATAATGTGGGTAGTAAGACTTTGCGCATACAAAAGCATAGTTGGAAATTCATTAACAGATTTGTGTCAAAGTCCTTCCTTCAATCTCATCTTATTTTGTTCTTTTTTAGACTTGTACCTTGACAACGCGTCGTTGTTCCGCTCCATGTTCTGTTGCTAATGCAGGTGCGCACTGACGAACCAATCAGAATAAACCCCTTATCGCACGTGAAGGATATTTTGTTGGGGTAGGTTGATAGAGATCCAGATGATGATCCGTTAACTGGCACAGCAAGATAGCCACAGTCAACAGCTGTGCTTAAAGAAAACATATCAAAATAAATGAACAAAATCATATGTGCATTTTAATTTCAATATTTGGACTTTAATATTATCGAACCCTGAAACACCTCAAGGCAGATCTACGTCATCATCACGGCATGGCTCACTCACAGATCGAACCCTGAAACACCTCAAGGCAGATCTAGCTCAGGGCACGGCTACTCACAAATCAAATTGGAATTTAGCGTGTCCCGAGCCCGCAGAGCTGATGGGTAAGTACACTACCACTTCACCACCCTTGAGTCCCAAATTCTGATCATTAGAAATAATAGAGGAGGAAAAATTTCAGCACTACCTTTGCATGATACTCTAGATCCACTCCACGTCCCATCTGAAAGGCATGTTCTCATTGGTGACCCCAGAAGGTCAAATCCCTCATCACAAGTGAATCTCATCTTGTTTGGAAACACTGTCAGTTCCCCATGTAAGGATCCATTGGTTGGAGTATCGAGGGAACCACAATTTATTGCTACAAATACAACATAGTTTGAATATCACACATCAAAGATGTTGAGCATGTCGCGATTGCTTGATAGCAGTCGTGTCACCCGAGCGCACCGTGCCATTTGCTGTTGTTTGTACCTTGTTATGTCATGTGCCCTCAACTCGGGACGAATTGAGTGACATCTTGTCGAGTCGCTTCGTATAGTGCGATCGTGAAAATCCCACGTTACGGACGAGCCGTGCCGTGACCGTGCCGTGACACGGTATCGCGTTTGAGCATTTCATTGGTTAACCAGTGAGCTGGCACAAAGGATATCCTCAATTAACATATCCTCTTGTTTCGAATCGCGTCGTGGGTCTGTTGTATCGCATTTCGTTTTATCAGGTCGTGCCGCGTCTTGTCATATCATGTGGTGTCTTGTGGTATTGCGTCTCGTCATGTTGTGTCGTGCGTCGCATCACCTTGCATCGTGTCTTGTCATGTCGTGTCGTGCATCGCATTGTCTTCTACCGTGTCGTGTCGTGTCGCGAAAGGTCGTACCGTGTTTTATCATGTCATGCCGCTTCTTCATTTCTATATTTCTGCTTGTTTATGATTACCTTGACATTTAGTTTCTTCACCGCTCCAAGTTCTATTTGACTGGCAAACTCGAACTGAAAGTCCTCTGCGGAGAAACCCTTCATCGCATTGGAATGAGATCTTATTTGGAAAGACAGTAGATGAGCCAAACAGAGAACCGTTGAGAGGTATAGCAAGACGACCACAATCTACAGCTATAGAAAGTAGTTACATCCATATAAATACATCTTGTTAAATTCAAATAAAGAACGGAAAAATAATGCTCGTACTTCTTAGAGAACTTCCTTATCTAGTCAAGCATGTGCAGCAAGAATACCAGTGGCTTGTAGTCCAATGGGAATCTTATCATTGACTGAGTAAGCGAAAAAAAACCTTGTCGTACCTTTACAAGATGTTATCGAACCGCTCCATTTTCCATTTGATAAACACTTCCGTTCAGTAGATCCCATGATATCGAATCCTGCATCACAGCTGAATGTGAGGATGTTTGGAAAGAAGGTCTTGTTACCAAACAGGGATCCATTCATGGGCACAGTTAGAGGTCCACAGTTTATGGCTAAAATAATCCACATCAACATAGATTAGTTTCAACCTAACTTACGATATTAAGAAAGCTACTAAATGGAATACCAAAAATTCCTCTATCCATTCATTCATCTATTCATCAATCCGTCCGTCAATCCATCCATCCATACGAAAGGTGCAGAGTAACTTTTGTAAACCTAACCTTCACAGCGCGTCAGGCTACCACTCCATGTTCTGTTTGCCTGACAGACACGAGACGATGAACCACGAAGAAGAAACCCTTCGTCACAGCTGAACTTGATCATATTGGGGAAAACTGTCAAGCTTCCGTGTTTGGATCCGTTTTGAGGAACAGCAAGAGGACCACAATCGACGGCTAAAAACAAAAAAGGAACATTTATTATCGTTCCCTGTAACCTTAAAGTTTAGCCCCCTCAATTAATAGTTCCATAATAAATACCTTGACATGTTGGTTGAGTTCCACTCCAGTTTCCATTCGACAAACATGCTCGTTTGGATGACCCCAGGAGATCAAAACCTTCATCACAACTGAATGACAGAATGGTGGGAAATACAGTCTTTGTCCCTTGCATTGTTCCATTCATTGGCACAGACAGAGGACCACAGTCGATCGCTATTTCATCAAAGACATAACATAATATGAATGTTAATACTTTGAAATTATTTTTCTTCTTAGCAATAACATCAACGCACCTTCACATCGTGTCAAGCTGCCACTCCATGTCCTGTTGGCCTGGCAGACACGAGACGATGAACCACGAAGAAGAAACCCTTCGTCACAGCTGAACTTGATCGTATGGGGGAAAACTGTCAAGCTACCGTGTTTGGATCCATTTTGAGGAACAGCAAGAGGACCACAATCAACGGCTGTTAAAAACATGGATTACAAATGGTTCATCAAGTTCTTTATCTTTCCAGAGAAAAGACGAATTTGGTGTTTACCTCTGCATGTCGTCATGTTCCCATTCCACTTTCCACTTGACAAGCAAGTCCTTACAGAAGACCCAAGAAGATCAAACCCCTCGTCGCAGCCAAACCTCAGGCTGTGAGGAAACGTTGTTATATTTCCATACATCGATCCATTAACAGGGACAACAAGAGATCCACAGTCCACAGCTAAAAAGAAACAATTGGATGAACTCTTGCCATCTAGGCATTTCTGATTTGAAAAAGCAAGATGCATTCTGACTTTGAGCTTCAGTACAAAAAATATTTGACAAACTGAAGGCGATGAAGAGGTGGTAATCACAAGGCTTTCGCAAAGAATAGTTAGGCAACTCCGTTGAGCTTACCTTCACATCGCGTCAAGCTACCACTCCATGTTCTGTTGGCCTGACAGACACGAGACGATGAACCACGGAGAAGAAACCCTTCGTCACAGCTGAACTTGATCGTATTGGGGAAAACTGTCAAGCTTCCATGTTTGGATCCATTTTTAGGTACAGCAAGAGGACCACAATCGACGGCTGTGGATAAGAATGAGAAAAGTTAATAAAACAATTTACTGCGTAAATCGACAAATCCTGTTTGAAATAGCGAACGTGGTGAGTTACGATCTACCCTCAGAATCGGTGTTAGCGTACCTTTGCATGAAGTTATATTTCCACTCCACATTCCACTGGACAAGCAAGTTCTCTCTGATGATCCGAGGAGGTCAAATCCGACATCACATTCGAATTTTATTTTGTTAGGGAAGAACGTTCTGTTTCCATAGAAGGATCCGTTCACTGGAGCAGAAAGGGGCCCACAATTCACGGCTATACGAAAACAGAAACAACGAGAATAAAGTTATTTTTATTGTCCCCCACAGAACTTAGAATCTTACTAATATATAACTGCCATCCATTCTTCTATCCATGCCATGCCATGCCATCCATCCATTCATCCATCGTTCCATCCATCAATTCACTTATTGATATCCAAGTTAACCAGAAAGAACAAAAACTTACCTGGCGGCTGTTTACACTAACCTTCACATCGTGTCAGGCTACCACTCCATGTCCTGTTTGCCTGACAGACACGAGAAGATGAACCACGAAGAAGAAACCCTTTGTCACAGCTGAACTTGATCGTACTGGGGAAAACTGCCAAGCTTCCGTGTTTGGATCCGTTTTGTGGAACCGTCAGAGGACCACAGTCAACAGCTGTTAAAATGAAACAATGCAGTTATCTTTACTGACACTGAAGGAGTTCACTGTTACACGATGATCAGTGTTTTTAAGTAAATGTTTCTTTGTAAAACAATGTAAAACAATGGCTTCAAGCCGAGGTTGGTCGTGATTAAATGAAGTAAATGTATGAACACTTCAAGTCCAACCTCGACTTGGAGCCATTGTTTCGTGGTTAATCAAGCGAATTTGGGAAAGGTTTATTTGTACCTTTGCATGAAGGTTGAGTACCACTCCAATTTCCGTTTGATAAACAGGTTCTTAAAGATGGACCAATCAAATCAAATCCTTCATCACATTGAAACGTTTTGCCTTTTGGGAATATAGTCTGGTTACCAAATATGGATCCGTTCATTGGAGCAGGAATGAAGCCACAATCTTTTGCTATAAACAAATATAAAATAGAGATATTGCTGAATATATATTACCTAAATATCTATAGGCCTTTTTGGCTTGGGCGTAGTGTTTTCCCATTACAGAAAAGAACCATCAACGCACCTTCACACCGTGTAAGAATTCCACTCCATGTTCTGTTGGCCTGGCAGACACGAGACGATGAACCACGAAGAAGAAACCCTTCGTCACAGCTGAACTTGATCGTATTGGGGAAAACTGTCAAGCTACCGTGTTTGGATCCATTTTGTGGAACAGCAAGAGGACCACAGTCAACAGCTATTAAAAATCACAAGAAATGCGAAAAAGCGACTTATTATTCTGTTATTGTAGACATCCTCGAAACCTAAGTATGTAATAAAGCTATTTCACAAAAGGTTGGTGAAGGTTTTGTTGCATGTTGCATGTCGCTTAGCAAGCTTGAAATGTATTATATTCATATGTAAATAATGTCAGCACAGAAGAAAATATGCTGGAAAAATCTGCATACAAAACGTGGGGAAATACCATATTGTTGTGACCTTTCGCTGCTTGAAATCGTACCAACCATACTGCATTTAGGGCTTGACATGCAACATGCAACAAAACCTTCACAAACCCTTTTTTTGAAATAGCTGTATATATTCTTACCTTTACATGTTGTCATTGTTCCACTCCAATTTCCATGTGACAGACAAGCTCGTCTTGAAGATCCAATAAGGTCAAAGCCCTTAGCACAGCTGAATTTGAGAATGTTAGGGAACACTGTTTTGTTTCCAAAAATGGATCCATTTATAGGCGCTCCAAGGGGACCACAGTTGATGGCTTTTGATAACAAACCATAGAGTTAGGTGAATCATTTCAAATGCGTGCTACATTTACTCGTATTTACCTTCACATCGCGTCAAGGTACCACTCCATGTCCTGTTCGCCTGGCAGACACGAGACGATGAACCACGAAGAAGAAACCCTTCGTCACAGCTGAACATGATCGTATTGGGGAAAACTGTCAAGCTTCCATGTTTGGATCCATTTTGTGGAACAGCAAGAGGACCACAGTCAACAGCTACAAATATTTAAAAATTCACAAGCAATTTCAACCAAGTGATAATGAAAAGTTAGAGTAACTTATCAGTTTTGAAGGTTACAAATAATTATCTTCTCACCTCTGCAGGTTGTTCTGTTGCCATCCCATTTGCCATTTGACAAGCAGGTACGCACAGAAGAGCCAATCAAATCAAACCCTTCATCGCACTTGAATGTTATGCTGTTAGGGAACACGGTACTGCTTCCATACATGGATCCGTTCATGGGTACAGACAGTGAACCACAGTCTATAGCTGTCGTCAAAAACAGGAGAAATAAACAATATTACTTTATATTTTCTTAAACGTGCTGCAAGCCCATCTTATTCATCTGTATTCCTTCACTTTATTTCATTATCAATGCTCTCCTTTGTAAAAACTTACCTTCACAGCGTGTCAAGCTACCACTCCATGTCCTGTTGGCCTGACAGACACGAGACGATGAACCACGAAGAAGAAACCCTTCGTCACAGCTGAACTTGATCGTACTGGGGAAAACTGCCAAGCTTCCGTGTTTTGATCCATTTTGTGGGGCAACAAGTGTACTGCAATCCACGGCTGTTGATATAAATTAAAGAAAACGCAATCAATGGTTCACACTAACAAACTTGCTATAGAAGTCGTATAATTTTGTGGAAAACATTAGTGGATTATTACGGTTGAATGCAGCATTATATGGAGCGGTTCATTTGCGTTTGAAGTTTCTGACCTGGATTAATTCTTATTATAAAGCCTTGGCCACTGATAATCATATATGAAATCCTGAAAAGAAACCTACCTTTGCAGATTGTTGGATCGCCGCTCCACTTTCCGTTTGATAAACATGAACGCAACGATGATCCCATCATGTCGAACCCTTCGTCACATCTAAACTTGATACTATTTGGGAAGACTGTTTTGTTTCCATACATTGAACCATTGATGGGTATAGCAAGTTGGCCACAATTAACAGCTAAATTGAGAATATCAACATTATAAGAAATTTATAAAGAACGTTGTCATATAAGTGATATGTCTTACATCTAAAACCCAATTGGAGGTCTCAGTTAATAAGTTGTAACAAAACATGTTTCTGGATAAAGTTTGCAAATTAAAATTCTGTGTTATCAAAATATCTATAACCTTCACAACGTGTCAAGCTACCACTCCATGTCCTGTTGGCCTGACAGACACGAGACGATGAACCACGAAGAAGAAACCCTTCGTCACAGCTCAAGGTGATCATGTTGGGAAACACTGTTAAAGCTCCATGAAGTGATCCGTTTTGAGGTGCATCCAAGGCGCCACAATCTACAGCTATTTAAGGATATGGATTTGAAATATTGATAATTTTACAGAGATTAAAATAAGGGACTCCAGATATTCATCCATCGTCCGTCTTCCATCAATTGATCTGTCCATCCATATCACGTTGGCGAATAAAAGAACGAAAGATAAGACGAGATGGGGAAGTGCGTCTTCTTTACAGAAACCTACCTCTCATGCATTAACTAACCTTCACATCGTGTCAAGTTACCACTCCATGTTCTGTTTGCCTGACAGACACGAGACGATGAACCACGAAGAAGAAACCCTTCGTCACAGCTGAACTTAATCGTATTGGGGAAAACTGTCAAGCTTCCGTCTTTGGATCCATTTTGTGGAACAGCAAGAGGACCACAGTCAACCGCTACAAAAAAACAAATGAAAATTTTTAATTCATCTCGTAACTTTTGCGTTGAGTGGCTAGGATGACAGAGAAATACCTTGACATGTTGGTTGAGTTCCACTCCAGTTTCCATTCGACAAACATGCTCGTTTGGATGACCCCAGGAGATCAAAACCTTCATCACAACTGAATGACAGAATGTTGGGAAATACAGTCTTTGTCCCTTGCATTGTTCCATTCATTGGCACAGACAGAGGACCACAGTCGATCGCTATTTCATCAAAGACATAACATAATATGAATGTTAATACTCTGAAATTATTTTTCTTTTCAGCATTAACATCAACGTACCTTCACATCGTGTCAAGCTGCCACTCCATGTCCTGTTGGCCTGGCAGACACGAGACGATGAACCACGAAGAAGAAACCCTTCGTCACAGCTGAACTTGATCGTATTGGGGAAAACTGTCAAGCTTCCGTGTTTGGATCCATTTTGAGGGACAACAAGTGGACCACAGTCAACAGCTAAAAATTGAAAAATATCAGAGAAGATGAATTTTAAAACTGACTTAATTTGTTGAAAATGCGGTTTCGCTCTCCTCACCTCTGCAGGTTGTTCTGTTGCCATCCCATTTGCCATTTGACAAACAGGTACGCACAAAAGAGCCAATCAAATCAAACCCTTCATCGCACTTGAATGTTATGTTGTTAGGGAACACGGTACTGTTCCCATACATGGATCCGTTCATGGGTACAGACAGTGAACCACAGTCTATAGCTGTTAACGAGAAACAAAGCGGAAACCCATAAAGAATTCATAGTTTCCATCACCACCAACCATTTTACATTTTGTTTTTCATGGACAACTTACCTCCACATCGTGTCAAGCTACCACTCCATGTTCTGTTTGCCTGGCAGACACGAGACGATGAACCACGAAGAAGAAACCCTTCGGCACAGCTGAACTTGATCGTATTGGGGAAAACTGTCAAGCTTCCATGTTTGGATCCATTTTGTGGAACCGTCAGAGGACCACAGTCAACGGCTAAGAGAGGAAGCAACAATAATTCTTCAGTCTTTCCTTTCTTTGAGTTTGCAGACAGGAAGCGAATATATGTTTGTACTACTTACCTTTGCAGATTGGATGGACACCATCCCATTTTCTATTCGAGGTACAAGTTCGTAAAGGTGATCCGATTAAATCAAACCCCTCGTCACAGGTAAATGTTATACTGTTTGGAAACACGGTGAGGCTTCCATACATTGAACCATTCGTAGGCGGCAGTAGAACACCACAGTCTACGGCTATTGATAAGAAATTATAATGGTTCATTCTAAACACTGAAGAAAATAGACCCCTTGAAGCACTTCGGAATGCAGCTCAATTTGGAGGGCAAAACAATAGATTTCCAATTCTCCAGAGATCTAAATTTTTTGTCTTGTCCTCCAAATTGAACTGCTTTGACGGGTCTATAAAGTCTGTACTGATTTTGTCCTAAGTGTCTAGCATTCTTAAGGAACACATTGAAATACCCAATGATCCATCTATCTATCCATCCATTCATTTAATTTCATAGTCAATCGACAGAGTTGCCTTGTACTTTCCTTTCTTAGCTTTTCAGACGTACTAACCTTCACAACGTGTCAAGCTACCACTCCATGTCCTGTTGGCCTGACAGACACGAGACGATGAACCGCGAAGAAGAAACCCTTCGTCACAGCTGAACTTGATCGTATTGGGGAAAACTGTCAAGCTTCCGTGTTTGGATCCATTTTGAGGAACAGCCAAAGGACCACAGTCAACAGCTGAAAAATTTGAAGAAGAAAAAATTGGTAACGAAAATTCATGATAATTTTACATGTTAACAATAATCTGGACGACAATCACAAACTAATTTCAAAAATCATTTGTTGCTGCAAACTAAGTACCTCCGCAAATAGTTTTGTTTCCACTCCATTTTCCATTTGATAAACAAATCCTCAAGGACGATCCAATGAGATCAAAACCTTCATCACAATTTAGCTTTAAAGTATTTGGAAATACTGTTTTTGTTCCAGATATAGAACCATTCCTTGGCACGGGAAAAGGACCACAATCTATAGCTGTAAAAACAAAAACATGCATGTAGAGCTCTTCACCATGATAATAAAATATTGTTGCCTCCAAATTCAGTGTATCTTCTTATTAAGAATATATTGGTACATTTCTCCTCCTTACTTCTCTCCTTACCCTACCTCATACTTCTCTTCCTTCCTTCTCGTTCCTCTCTCTTCCTCTCCTTACGTACTTTTTTCCATCCTTCTCCTTCTCCCCCTCCCTCTCCCCTTCTACTTTCCCCTCCCGGCCCTCCCCTCCCCAAAAAGTCTATGTTTTACGCAAGGGTTATTTATACATGCAGTCACGTAAAGCAAGAGCTTCTTACTTTATTTAGTGTACCTTCACAACGTGTCAAGCTATCACTCCATGTTCTGTTTGCCTGGCAGACACGAGACGATGAACCACGAAGAAGAAACCCTTCGTCACAGCTGAACTTGATCGTATTGGGGAAAACTGTCAAACTTCCGTGTTTGGATCCATTTTGTGGGACATCAAGAGGACCACAGTCGACCGCTGTCGAGAAATAAAGCCATGCATATCTTAGAAATTGGATTGTGTTTTGTTCGTTAGAAAAGTGGTCATACCTTTGCAGGATGTCATGCTTCCACTCCACTTTCCATCCGACATACATTTTCGAGCAGCTGAACCAATTAAATCAAATCCTTCATCACAACTAAACCTTATAGTGTTCGGGAAGACAGTCTTGTTACCATACATTGAGCCATTCGTTGGTAATGGAAGTACACCACAATCAACGGCTACACAAGTTAACAAGCAGTAAAAGAATCAAATGGTAAATATCACAAGAAAGAAGAATTAAGGGAAGGAGGAAGGAATGGATGGATGGAGGAAGCAAGCAATGAAGCAAAGAGGCAAGGAAGCAACAAAGGAAGCAAGGAAGCAGAGGAAACAAAAAGAAGCAAGGAAGCAAAGAGGCAAGAAAGCAAGGAAGCAAGGAAGCAAAGGAAACAAAAAGAAGCAAAGAAGCAAAGAGGCAAGGAGGCAAGAAAACAACGAAGAAGGCAAGGAAGCAGAGGAAACAAAAAGAAGCAAGGAAGCAAAGAAGAAATACAAAGAGAGAGAAAAAGGGACGGTTCTTACCTCTGCACTTCGGTTTCATTCCGTTCCACTTTCCACTAGCCAGACATTTCCTTATTGGAGATCCAATCAAATAAAACCCTTCGTCACACTTAAACCTTATGATATTCGGGAAAACCGTCTTTTTCCCCATCATGGTACCATTCATAGGCGCGAAAAGAGGGCCACAGTCTTTAGCTAATAGTAAAATATAACAAAAATGAATTGGTTGGTAAATGCCTTTGCACGATGAAGCTTTAACAGCAGTTGTAAAACTAATCTTTCATCACTCTAACATTTTTACACTTCGCCAAAATGTTGAGGAGGCGAAATTCTCAAACTTACCTCTACAGGAGGACTTTGTTCCGCTCCAGCTTCTATTAGCCAAGCATTCTCTTTCTTTAGAGCCGATCAAGTTAAACCCTCGATGGCAAATAAATTTTATTGTGTTTGGGTAAACAGTGAGGTTTCCACGGATAGTGCCATTCACAGGGATAGATAAGAGACCACAGTCAATTGCTGTAACCAAATCAAATTGATTAGGGAAATCAAAGCTAAGTAAAGTCCCAAGCTGTTGATACTGGAGCCGGTGAACCAACAGTAGCAAGCCCATTAAATAAAGCACACCATATACAAGATACCCACTTCAAAATGTGCCAACGAGAAACGGTATCAATTCATGCCCATGGAAATTGCAAGGTACCAAATAGATTGATTACCCATTTTACAAGATACCTAAAAGTGTGTCAACGAGAAACGTTACCATTGTGTACCCATAAGACAATAGTGCCCTTCACAGTTCCCCGTGCCATCTTGAAAGGTAGCCGTGCCTTTGCATCAAAGCGAGAAATGAGGTGACTACACAATGGTATGTAGAGTCATGTGAATAATTGTCAAAGGTGTTAGAAAAGGTCTCTATCATTGCAAGGTCACCTCATATCTCGCTTCGATGCAAAGGGCACGGCTACCTTTCAAGATGGCGCAGGGAACTGTGAAGGGACTATTGCAAGGCCAAATTGATCGATTGACCACCATCCCATGAGGCAACAAAATTGCCAATTAAAATCAGTACCCGACAATTTTCTAGTCACAATTTGGAAGAAAGGTGGTATCTTTTAACATAAAAGAAAACCATACTAGTTTACCTTCACAATAAGCTGTGTATCCACTCCACATTTTAAAATGTAAGCATTTTCTTACAGGCGATCCTCTTAACACAAACCCTTTATCACATGAAAACTTGACTTCGTTTGGGAAGACAGTTTTCTTGCCGACCATTGATCCGTTCGTTGGTACAGCGAGTGAACCACAGTCTACAGCTTTAACACAAAAGACAGACGACACGGTTAGTTTTGCTCATGTCCAAAGACAGGGAGTGGTGTAGGTTAGGGATGGATGGATGGATGGATGGATTCGGGTGGATGGATGAATAGATGGAGGGAGGGATAGAGGGAGGGGGAAGGGTGAGGGAGGGAGGGAGGGAGGGAGGAAGGGACAGATGGACGTATGGGTGAGTAGGATGTTAGATATGGATGGATGGATGAAGGGAAAGAGGGAGGCAGGGAGGGGTGAAGGGATGGATAAATGGATGGATGGATGGGATAAATGAATAGAAATATATATTACCTTGGCAGTACGTGGTCCTTCCACTCCAGCTGCCATTTTCCAAGCAAGTTCTTATTTTCGATCCCCTTAACTTGGACCCTTTGTCGCAGTAGAAAATCACTCTGTTCGGGAAGTACGTTAGATCGCCTCTTTTCGATCCGTTCTTCGGTGCAGGAAGATATCCACAATCAACAGCTTCCCAAATAAAAAGCAAAAAATGACTTTTACTTACATTTTAGCTTGCTGCAGGATTTTCATACACTTTCACCTAAGTGGCGGAGCGGTTTGAAAGGTTGGAGTACGTGATCCAGACATTCTTGGGCCCACCTAATAAATTTCTCCTTATAGACCTCTAGTAAGCGGTGTATTTACAATTTTCAGTCGAGAGACCCAAAATAGACCTTTCATAGGTCATTGACTTCGATGAACGTTTTCGCTATGTTTTTCTTGTCTACGTTGTTCTGAATGTCTAATTACAAGAAGTTGATTCCCAAAAAGTAAGGGTGCTGAGCATCTCTACCTTTGTGAACGGGGGTGGGGGGGGGGGGACTAGAGAACCCCTGACATCCCCGGCTCCACCGCCTATGTATCATTCACCGGTACGTTGTAGCTTACCTTTACATGTTGGCATAGTCCCACTCCACGTTCTGTTAGCTTGACATTCTCGTATACTCGACCCGGTCATACGAGACCCTCTTTCACATGTGAATGTGATTTTATTAGGAAACGTTGTTAACTGACCAACAGAACTTCCTTTCTTGAGTTCTCGAAGTGGACCACAATCAACAGCTAAAACAGAAAAAGTAATAGTTTAAAGGTGGTTTGCAATCATTGCAAAGAGAATGAAATATCAAAGACATGGCGGCCATATTGCTCGATACAAATGTTTTGTAAAATTCATCCAAGATGAGAGCAATGAAATCTATCAGTATAAAAGGTAAAGAAACTATATTTAACGTCGGTAGTTCCTTCAGTTGAAATCCAACTGCTATCAATGGAAGCCGACGGTGCGCACTTTACCCCCTCTCTCCATCAGTGCTCTGTTTTAAGAGTATTCAAAGCTGAAGCTACACGGATTAGAAAGAAATCGTGGAGATCCTGAGGATCGAACCATGGAACCATGGAACTCTAGCTCCGAAGGCCGCGCACTAACCAACTGAGCTACGTCTGCTCCTACGTCTGCTAGTGATGGTACTTACCGTGACAAGACGTGGTCACGCCACTCCAAGAACCATTAGCAAGACACTTTCTTATTCGAGATCTATCAGTATCTGCTAGTGATGGTACTTACCGTGACAAGACGTGGTCACGCCACTCCAAGAACCATTAGCAAGACACTTTCTTATTCGAGATCCACGGAGATCAAAACCTTCATCGCATCTGAATTTCATCTTGTTTGGATACACGAGCAGAACGCCGCTGGATGATCCATTCCTTGGACGAGGAAGAAGTCCACAATATTTTGCTACAAGGATGAAATCAAAGTAAGTTTACTTTTAGAAGATTTTCTATGGTTTTCTTACGAACATTCTGTGCCGTGCCGCGTGTTTGTGAGGGCGTTGTGACCAAATGTCTCTGTATTTTCATTGGCTGATGAGTATTTTCGCCAACTGTGATTGGTTTAACGGGACAATGGGGTGGTGTCCGTTACCGTGACGGTGTTAACTTTGGTAACTGATGGTAACCGTGACAGTGTCATGATCGCGGCGAGTTCGTGTCTCAGCATTTTCATTGACTGATGAGTAATTTCCACAACTGTGATTAGTTTGGGGAGTGGTGTCCGTGACCGTGACAGTGTTGTGACCGTGCCGTGTACTGTAACTTCTGATAATCAAATATATTCTAAAAGTGGACAATGAAGAAAATACCTTTGCATTTTGTCATTGTTCCACTCCAGGACCCATTTGATTGACAGGTTCTCATGGTGAAGCCAATCAAATCAAAGCCTACGTCACAGTTGAACTTGATCTTGTTTGGGAAGACAGTTAGTTGGCCTTGAAGGGATCCGTTCATGGGAACAGCAAGAGAACCACAATCAACCGCTGAAAACAGATAAATCATTATTAAGTAATTTGCAATGAAAGTTTTGACAATGCTGACATTAACTAGTGCGTGTAGTCGAGCCCTGTTCATACAAACATCCGAGGGGACCAAAAAAAAGAGTGTCCTTAATAACTGGGTTTCCGTATTCAGCAAGGTTCGACTGTATAATTTCTGAGACTTATGATTTATTTCCATTTAAATATTTAGAATTTCTAATCTTGGGAACGCAAATCCAATCTTGCTCACATAGTAGCTGTTGCCCAAAGGTACTACCATATATATTTTGTGGTAGAGTGTAAATATTTCTTGTAAAATACAGCAATTTCAAAAAGGTTGGGGAAGGTTTTGCTGCATGTTGTTAGTTGCATGTTGCATGTTGTTTACCAAGCTTACAATGCATTACATTCTTATGTAAATAATGTCAGCACAGAAGAAAATATGCTGGAAAACCTGCAGACAAACTTTGGGGAAATACCATATTGTTGTGACCTTTCACTGCTTGAATTTACATCACCCATAGTGCATTTCAGGCTTGGTATGCAACATCCCACATGCAAAAAAACCTTCACCAACCTTTTTGAAATTGTTGTATAGTTGGTACTACTCTATTAAGTCAAAGCTAAAGGAACACAAATATTTAAACACGTTTAAAGTCACCACACCTTCACACCTTGTAGTCTCGCCACTCCACTTTCCATCTGCCTGACATTCCCTCTGTTGTGAGCCTCTCAACAAGAAACCAACAACACAGGAAAAGGCCATTTTGTTAGGGAAAACTGTAGCTGAGCCAAAGATGGAGCCATTCATTGGTTGATTTAGAGGACCGCAGTCAACAGCTGAAAATAAAGCACAATATGCATGATCGCACGTTCAATAGGAACTCAAGGAATCTCGTATACCATTGCAAGAGTGAGCCCAGGACTACTGGTTCTAAATGAATGTAACATCAGGGGTTGCTCATGCAGAATAATCGCAAAATTAGTTCCAAGGGGGTACAGATGATCATCCAGAGATTGCTTGGTTCGTTGGTTAAGGGAATCAAGAATCGATAAAGGCAGAGCTGATATACCTTCTCCATCCCCTGAGACGGGGTAAGGGGATGTAGGATTAGGGTGGGGGTAGGGTGGGTGCTGGTGGAAGTCGATGACAAATCCCAATGAGGAAACTGACCTTCACAAGTCGTGAGACTGCCGCTCCATCTTCTATTGGCTTGGCATCTTCTCGTTGCAGATCCTTTCATCCTAAACCCCCTATCACAGCCAAACGTGATCACACTCGGGAAAGTAGTCAAGGAGCCCTTCAGTGAACCATTCATAGGAACAGCAAGAGGACCACAGTCAACCGCTAGAAAAGAAACATTGATCCCTTCAATCAAAGGTTTTCAGCTTTGATATTTAAATTTTACGTCATGTGGTTACATTATGACGTCATTTCGTGCAAGGTGACGTCATCTTATGGGTAGTGCAGTTTACATTACCTTTTATTTATATCACTGTGATCTATTCAATTATATTTAACAGTTTTGACGTCATTACGTGCTTAGAAACGTCGAAAAAATCTATCGTGCAGCGTTATTTGTTATTTAAGTAACAAGAGGCGAGTTTAGTTGATTAAGCTAGAGTAGTTAATAGTGCTTACGGTGCTGATGCTGAACCAAACATTCTATTATCTTACGTGAGATAACATGGAAGATTAATAATAAGAATCATAAGCCGTATTCGTCCTCCTCGCAAGTCAACTACGATGAGTTGTAACATCATTTCCGCGAGATCTTTTATCCCATTTGTCTTATTGCATCTTGTAACCAATATGGCGTAAATTGTTCACGTGACTACAGAATGGTGGAATTTCATCACGTGACTCAAATATGAAGGGGAATTGATCACGTGACTCAAAGTATGGCGTAAATTGATCACGTGATCCAATATGGCGGAAATTGGTCACGTGAATTCTTAGTTCTTTCTCACCTGTCGTAAGTTGTCTTTAGAGGAGACACCATAGTTATTGTTACTGCTCTATAACGTTTATTTACCTTGTACGGCATGCAGAAAGAACGTCCAAACCAAATTCTTGTAGATAAACTACAACTTGCACGTGATAAATGGATTGATGATATCCTAATATATTAATGATGGATTGTCTACTAAATTGGATAGTGAAGCCAAAAACTTAATTGCTGTAAGTATGGTTATTGATGCATGGAACAAAGAAAAGGAAAATAAAAGAAATGAGAGTGAATAGAAATAAAAATGAAAAGAGATGAAAAAGAAAGTGAAAAAAAAAAGTTAATTCAAGATAACAAAAAAGAAATGGCATACATCCAAAGAAATATGAAAAATATAGAAAAGAATAGGATGGGAGGATGAGAAAATAGGAGAAATGAAAATTTGAACTGTTAGGAAGAGCAGGCAAAGGTTTTGTATTCAGTTTCAATGCTCTGATAATGAATATAATCGTATTTAGATAGATAAATGAATGAATGGATGGACAGATCGATGGAGACATTTCACCAAAACTCAAACAACTCCCTCATTACTTATGATATCACCCACCACCACCACCACCACAATAACAAAATAACCTATTTCACCATCAACACACCTCAACAACAACAAACCTAGCACCGTTATCTTATAATAAATACGAATAACATCCATTTTCCTAATTATGGGAACCAACACAGGCCACGACTTATTGGTCTATTTTTGGCTTCGTCAGTCAAAAAATTACTAAATTGTTGAGAATTTGATTGACGGAATCCTAATACCCAGACGTTTCGAATTATATCTAGCTGTTGATGTCGCAAACCATGGAAATGGGTATTATTCAGCCTCGTAAGTCAGAACAACAATAAGATTCCTCAAAATCAAGAAAAACAGGGAAGGGAAGATTTTTTAAAATTGAATTAAGGATGAAAAATCTTTCATACCTTTACAGAAGGTGTCCTGTCCACTCCAAGAACCCTCCGACAGACACACTCGACTCCTTGAGCCAATTAAATCAAAGCCTTGATCACAGGAAAATGTGACATCGCTCGGATATGTGTAGACGTTACCAATCTTGGAACCATTCATAGGAGCATTGAGAACACCACAGCTAATGGCTAAGAAAAGAATAAAGATATTTGTTATCGTTGGGCTCTTGAGTGATTTTGTTGGTCAGTGAAATCATAAGCCAATGTCTATCTGTCTGTCTGTATGTATGTCTGTCTGTCTGTCTTTCTGTCTGTCTGTCTTTCTGACATATGTTTGTCTGTCATCTTTTTGTCTGTCTGTCTGTTTGTCACACGATATTCATTATTTGAAGACAGTATCTTTCTCTATTCATTGTCATTCATTATAATATGATAGCAGTCCGTCTGTCTGTCTGTCTGCATTTCACTACGCTCCATGCTTCTTTCAACACTTCTCTTGTGTTTTGCCAATCCACGCATGCTTTATAACTATATACAACTTTAGGGCTCCTATTGAGAACAGTGAGAGTACTTTGTATTCTGATAGGATTTTACCCTGCTTAAATAAAGGTTTACTACTACTAATTGCACACAGCACGCGCGCGTGTTTTCTATTGAAGAAAGTGTGTCTGTCTGTCAGTTTCTCACCATCACATGTGGGATGTCTTCCACTCCATGTTCCATTAGCCTGACATTTTCTACTCTTTGGTCCATTCAGAAGGTAGCCTTCCTCGCACTCATAGGTGATAACGTTAGGGTATGTTGTATCTTTACCAGATATGATTCCATCCTCAACAAAGGCTGGTTTGCCACAATTAACAGCTGAATTTAGAAAACATCATGTTATTGCAAAATGTATCAGAGATCATCCAATCAAAACACAGGTTCTAATAAGGTAATGTAAAATGTATAGTTGTTACTCCCCAGGCTCCAGACGAGCAGGGAGAGCTACCTTTATCTATCTTACCATTACAAGAGGTGAACGTCCCTCTCCATGTTCTATTAGCTTGACACGTTCTTTTCTTTGAACCTTTCAACAAGAAGCCTTCATCGCATTGGAATTCTATTGTCGCTGGATATGTGGTCTGACTTCCGGTCAGGGACCCGTTTTGTGGCCTTTCGAGTTTTCCGCAGTCAACGGCTGATTTAAAAGAAAATGGGTTGCTATCAATAGGCTTCATTTCCGGTCTCGTGTGGAATTTTTACTTATAGCTGTTATTATGAATGCATGCAAATGAGATGCAAATGAGACAACAAGCATTGTATCGACCTGATAGCCTCACTTGTATGATTCTTAAAACAAAAGAATATCTCATCGTGGGCTCAACTGTAATAACAGCTATTTTTAGATAAAATTAAAATGGCAAGTTTTTGATAGAACTGTACATGAATGATTGAGTATGGAAGGCCGTGTGTGTCATTCACTGATGGCTGGTAATGATACCAAGCAATAGAATACTCTCTGGTTGATAGCACATGACGGGCAGTGTTTGCCTGGTGTCATTCACTGATGGCTGGTAATGATACCAAGCAATAGAATACTCTCTGGTTGATAGCACATGACGGGCAGTGTTTGCCTGGTGTCATTCACTGATGGCTGGTAATGATACCAAGCAATAGAATACTCTCTGGTTGATAGCACATGACGGGCAGTGTTTGCCTGGTGTCATTCACTGATGGCTGATAATGATACCAAGCAATAGAATACTCTCTGGTTGATAGCACATGACGGGCAGTGTTTGCCTGGTGTCATTCACTGATGGCTGGTAATGATACCAAGCAATAGAATACTCTCTGGTTGATAGCACATGACGGGCAGTGTTTGCCTGGTGTACATTTAAGAGGTGATAATTACCTTGACAACGAACAGGTTGTCCTCCCCAGGTACCATCCGTCTGACAAGCGCGCACAGAGGAACCAATCAAATCAAATCCTTTATCGCAGTCAAACCTGACCGAGTTTGGATAAGTCCATTTATCGCCTTGAATCGATCCGTTCAGAGGAGCTTTAAGAACACCACAGTCCAATGCTAAAAAAAACCAAACACAATCACAACTAAAGTGGCGACTTTTTAAACGCAACGTAACAAACAAAACAGCATGAGAAAAAAAATACGCAGGAAGTGACGTAAGTGTGAAGAGAAGCACGAACCGTAGCCGTAGCCACAGTCAACGACCAATCAGAGCGCGCGTACTATTGAAGCTATGTAATTATTGAAAACGTGCGAGATTTTTGTCGCAACAAAGTAGATTTTGGTGGACGTCAAAGTATTACCATGACAATGTCGGCATGTTTTTAAAGGCGCGTTTCTATGGAATGTCATGGAAAAGCCTTGATTGCCGTCCCGCAAATTGTACGAATTCACGCGCGCGTGTTAATGAGAACGCGTTTCATATTTATTTACAATCAATTCTTATAATAAAAACCTGAATCTTGTTTGTACCGTAACATGTAGGTTGAACACCGTCCCATATTCCAGAAGAAGGGCAATACCTAACAGCTGATCCAGACAACTTGTAGCCAGGATCACAAGAGAATATTATCTTGTTTGTATAGGTAGTTTCATTTCCTGTTTTTGATCCATGTAAAGGAACATCCAAACTAGCGCAGTCCACAGCTGTTCAATGCGTAAACAAGAAATGTGATAAACATTCAATAAATAAACAAGAAAACAATAAAGCTGCTGTTTTGTTCAAAGAATCTTGTGATGCACAGGTTCGGTTGATCACTAGACACAGCTACTGATTCTTGTCCTTCATCCTTCACTTTCTCCTCTTTCCGTTTCTCTTCTTTTTTTCTTTCTCCCTCTCTTTCTCACTCCCTCCCTTCTTTCCTGCCTTCCACCTCATCCTCCTATCTTTCTCTCCCTCTCTTTCTCACTCACTCCCTCCCTCCCTCTCTCCCTCCCTCTCATCCTTCCCCTTCTCCTCTTCTTCTCTCTCTTTCGTCCTACTTCCCCTCCTATTCTTTCCTTCCAACACTTACGTTTACACTCTGGTGTAGTACTCCATTTTCCGTCAGACTGACAGATGGCGTTAGTATCACTTCCATCCAACTCGAACCCGTCATCACATCTAAACGAGATGGATTTTCGAAAGGTCGTCTCACTTCCGATGATAGTTCCGTTTTTTAGTTTTTTAGGCGGTCCACAATCTATGACTGAAGTGCAAGAAATAAATAAGGTTAAGACAAAGAAATATTCTGCCCCTAGTTTTGGCCATGTGCTAAAACTTATTAAAACCCTCCTATTTTAGTTGCTCCCTCTCTCTTTCTTTGCCCTTTACCTCCTTTCTACTTACGTTCACAGGTTGGTTGTGTCCCACTCCACGTGTTGTTAGGAAGACATCTTCTTTGTTCAGAACCATTACGAACGTATCCAATGTTACAAGAGAAGAACACTTCTCTTCCAGGTGCGTAAGATATTCCTACTTTATTGCCATTCTCTGGTGTACCAGGATCACCGCATCCTCCCTCTAAAATACCACAGGGAAAACAAGACGCGTTTGTCAATCTTTCCCGCTTTTTTATACGCGTCTACCATTTCCCGCCATTTTTAAGGCGTGCATACAATTTACAAGAAAACAACATTCCTAACTCGTAATTATTTTAGTTAACAGAAGCACGCACTATTCCCTGGAAACCACTACCTCCTGGCCATTTAGGTGGAAATACATGCGCCAAATCCGTACCGGAAGTCAAAGATTTACGCTCTTTTTCGCTGTCAAGTAGACTCGTGTTTTCAACCAGTTTCCTTGCTTCCTCTTTTGTCCTGACAAACACCTATATTGATTGGGGTTTTCTTCTATTTCTATCATAAAGTATGTCGTAGTCAAAAGACTGTCAGCCATTACTTACTATCACATCTAAAAGGCATCACATTCCACTTTCCCATGAAACACAATGTCGTTGCTATTCCTTCTTGGTTGTAACCCGCAACACATTTGAACGTCACCCGATCACCAGACGCGTATTTGGACCTATTGTTTTCGATGTAAGCGTGCTTAGGAACTCTTGGTAGCCCACAGTCCGGTACTGAAATGAAGATTTGAATATAACATCTTAAAACGACAAAATACTGTAGTTCTCGCTGCTAAGCAAGAGGTTATTATTAAGCGACTATTTGGTTCAATACTCACAACAGGAAGGCACCGCTCCTCCCCATCTCTTCTTGGCTGTACATCTTCTTACTCTATCACCGTTTAGGGTGAAGCCCTCTTGACACCTGTACGTTACAGTGTCGTTGTATCCAGTGCTATTGAATGATATAATACCGTTCTTAACTGGACTAGGTGGAGAACACTGCAGACCTAGGATCGAGTAAAAAAGAAAGAAAGCATAAAAGCTGTAGAAATACCCCGTCCAGCCTCACAAATAACCTCTAGGCTGATCTAAGTCAGGGCACGGCTAACTCACAGATAGAACCCTGAAACAACCTCTGGACTGATCTAAGTCAGGGCATGGCTAACTCACAGATAAAACCCTGAAACAACCTCTGGGCTGATCTAAGTCAGGACATGGCTAACTCACAGATCGAACCCTGAAACAACCTCTGGGCTGATCGAAGTCAGGGCACAGCTAACTCACAGATCAAACCCTGAAACAACCTTTGGGCTGATCTAAGTCAGGGCATGGCTAACTCACAGATCGAACCCTGAAACAACCTCTGGGCTGATCGAAGTCAGGGCACAGCTAACTCACAGATCAAACCCTGAAACAACCTTTGGGCTGATCTAAGTCAGGGCACAGCTAACTCACAGATCAAACCCTGAAACAACCTCTGGGCTGATCTAAGTCAGGGCATGGCTAGCTCACAGATCGAACCCTGAAACAACCTTTGGGCTGATCTAACTCAGGGCACAGCTAACTCACAGATCAAACCCTGAAACAACCTTTGGGCTGATCTAACTCAGGGCATGGCTAACTCACAGATTGAACCCTGAAAACAACCTATTAAATCAAGGGAAAGACCTAACAAACTATACTCGCATGTAATGGTGTCCAGGAGTCGAATCCAAATTTGAAAGACTCACCTTGTTCAACACAACTGTAACCGCACTGTCCGTCACAAAGACATCTGTGTCCCGCGGGACATCCAGCAGGATCGTTTGGGGAACATTTAGCAGTACACCTCGTTCGAGAGGCGCGGATTGTTCTTGTACATGAATGTGTTGCTAAAAAGAACGAAAGAGAATCAAGTAAAGTAAGAAATGAACAAATAGAAAGCGCTCGCGCGTGCTGTGTGCAGTAATACAGCACGCGGTGATTGGCAGAACACAAGACAAGTGTTAGGTGAAGCACGATAATTTATAAGTTACAAATTAGAGTATATAGCCGTTATTTTGGACCTTTTTTAACGCCTTGAACAATTATTCACTTGTCTCTATCGTTGCAAGCTCACCGTTGGTACCTTTCAAGATGGCGCAGGGAACTGTAAAGGGGACTATTAGGGGCTTACCAGCTGTTTTTTTTAGCTAATGGTGCAGACTTTTATACAAACCTTTGCACTCGAATGGAAATGCTGTCCATCGTCCAGATATACAAATTCTTCTTGGTTTTCCAATCTTTTTGAAGCCCTTTTTACAGTCAAGCATAATACTCTCTCCTGTCTTGTACTCTGACTTGACGTTGGTCTTCACATATGCACCAAATGGCAGGTCCGGCTGCTTGCACACGCGCACTGGAAAATATATCAGGTACTTTAAGGCTAGGGCGAGGTGTTACTACGGCAACAGGAAGCGAAGGTCACATCCGGTGACGTCATAACGCAAGTTCTAGTTGGTTTTTCCCGCCGTTAAATTAACATCTTTCATTTTTTTCTGAGTATGAACGCGTCGTTACAGCGTGTACAAATCAAGCATAATCACCTAAATTTGGCGGGAAACTTTCGTTTTCTCTCTAGTCTCCCTCTACCAATGTAGCTGTAGTAGCGCCTCGCGCAGCCTGTTTTACAGTTTATCATATATATAGCATATTATAGAAGACTGTTTTGGTAGTGTGTTCAGTAGAACTGTATACTTACAGCAGGTAGGACCTACTCCACTCCACTTTCCTTTAGCAGTACATCGCCTTACATTATCACCATTGATGGTGTAACCAGGTTGACATGTATATACCACAGTATCATTAAACTGTGTCCCAGATGATGTTAAGTCCGCATTACGTGTTGTTGGTGCCGGACCACAAGAAAGACCTTCAGTGGAAAGAGAGATAGACAAGAAGTATCAACATGTCACATGATCATTCACTTAAGTCAGTGAAGGGGCTATGAAAATAGTTTATTGATACAGAAATATGCGCAAAGTACTGTCATCTATGGGTGTCAAGATTTCATCTCCCAAATGATCAGAAGTGTCGCGCGCGCGTGAACCATGATGCGCAATGCGCGCAATACACACATGCAGCACAAGATTCGTGCGCAAGATATAACAAACTTCCGCCATCTTCCCAGATCACTAGATGGTTACCAGTGCGCCCCCTTACCTCTTTTGACGCAGCTAAATCCACATTGAGAATCACACAGACAGTCGGAGTTTGGTTCAGTACATCCCGTAGAGGGTACACACCGGGTTGCACATATCCCATCTCGTATCATCGGAGCACGAGGACAAGCCTGATCTGTATCATATAAAAACGCTTTCATGAGTTAACAGCACAATGTGAATTATTTGTAGTAAGTTTGAGCTCGGAATTTTTGCCATTTTTGCCTCTTTTATTTTTCGACTACCATCACCCGTTATTCTTTGTTGAGGGAAGAACAATTGAGCACAAAGTACTGAAGCCAGACCGTTGGATGTAACAGGCAGAATGAACGAATAACAGTAAAAATATGAATAAATATAGAAATATATGTACGTAAAAATAAAAATAAGCTCCTCTATTGCGTGCGAATATCGGCATCCAGGGACTTGACCTCATTAACACCTACGCCAGTGACGCGCCGCAAGAAACGGCAGCTCATTATTCGTGAAATGACTCCAATTCTGCATAATTTAATTCACCGTAGCAATGTTATCCAAAAATCCCGTCCGGATGAACAGGAAGAGAATAATAAATAAAACTTTTTCAAATAATTTAAAGTTGAAAATGTCCTTTTCTTCGGTCACGGCTTCCGAAATAAGTCGAAAACCCTTCAAGTCGCACGAGAACAAGTGCCATACCACGCTGTTAGAGCGACCATAAATATTGGGCTAGTACGTCATGGCAGAACCAAAATAGTGTATCCTTGTTCCCATATACACTTTTTTCCGTTTTGGAAATACATGAAATGGTATGGATCCCTGATTAGCTTTAGCGTCCATCACCATCTTTTCCTATGCTCTGCTATACTTTGCTATCTTTTGCTGTCTCTAATAAATGAGGGAATTTTGGCATCTTAAAACGCTAAAAATTCATATTTCTATCTAGCATTTGATTCTTAAATAGATGCAAAAGGAAGTGTGAGCAACATCCGCAAATTCTGCTAAACATCGTGTTGTGTGGGAATAGAGTTTGTCAATTAGACAAATCCTACATGATGCGTGCAATTTTTCCTGGGTCTTTTTGTTCTACTTTCTTGTCGACACATCTTTCTTATCAACTACGGAAAGATTATCATTATCAAACAAAAAAAAACACGAATCGAATTTCTTACTGACAACACGTAACGACAATTAACCCTAACGCCTCCAGCTCGCTTCTTATCACTGCCAACCTTAGTAAAAATTGCTTGTTGTTTTTTTTTCCTGTGCTTCGAGAGTTTTAATTTTCTCCAGGTTCTCCGGTGTTCCTTCCTTTGTAAAAAATCAAGTCCTAAATTCAGTTTGGATTCAGTGGAAGAAAGGTACCGCTAATTTAATTTCGATTTGATTAGATTTTAGTTTATCAGACTAAGCAAAGGTTAACTGGATCAAAGAAGAAACACGCAAACATGTGCCAATTTGCGTCAGTATAACGTAAACCATTTAATTACCAGGGTCACGACAGATAACAGTCAGTACTATGCAGAAGAATTAATGCCATTTGTACCAAACAATGTATATTTTGGTTTAGTAGAAAAATAGTCGATGCGCCGCACGAGGTGGAGGGGGATACATGACCTCGCTTGTCTCAAATACATCATAGTCGTCCTACATGGAGGGGGATACATGACCTCGCTTGTCTCAAATACATCATAGTCGTCCTACATAGCTATGAAGAACGGAATCTTGGAATCAGTTACTCCCTATAATAACAGATAAGAAGCGGATTTTGGTTGATTTTCTCCTCTTTAAGAATTTGATCAGAAAATTCTGTCCAAAATCGTCATTTCGATGGAATTAAGACCTCTCTAAAATTGCGGCTACTTCACAAAGTAAGTAAGAGTAAATTTAAATTTGACCACAAGCGCAGATATTTCGAGTTGTTTTAGAGGAGTGCGCAAACCTGTTTTCCACTTCAGGACTTATAGTGCGTGCTCTTATCTTATTCTGAAGGGCTTCCGTCAACTCCAAAATCCTCCCTAACCCTCCCCTCCTATACTTCTTTTGAAAAGAAAATCTATTAGTCAAAATCTGTTTTTCTAAGGAAATAGTTTGGGAGAAGTTTAATTTCTCCAAACAGAATTTGAAACTCTTATGATGAAATTTGGAATGATTTCGCAGCGCTTTATAAACAAGCAATAATGACGCAGGATTATCGCATTGATCAAGGAACAATATTTTTCTTTTGGAGTGAACGCGCAAAAATGATTCAAATGCCCCAATATTTCGAGTGAACTAACAAAGTTGTCGAGATAAAGTTACAAATGTGATACAACCGGATCCTGCGGTCAATCTACCCGTGTTTATCATGGATGACCCAAAAAGAATATTTTCTAACTTCATAATTATTTATATCCCATCATATCAAGCACTTTTCGTCGTGTTTTGATCCTTTATCTCTACATTCCTTCATGTTCTTCTTTCATCGCTTGAGTCAATGTGTTTCTTCGTTTACTCTAGTCAGTAATATGTTTGACGAAACGAACTCAATACTCCCGTTTCGAGTTCTCTTTTACGCTGTGTTAGCCTCAATTGTGCGTAAATTATGCAGAAATTTAGATAAAACTCGTGAAATTTCAAAGTATTTTTATTGTCTTCTTTACACACAGATCTCTTGAATTTCCACGGGCTGTTACTGAATAAAAGAATATATTACACGGTTTTGAGGCTAACACAGCGTAAAAGAGATCTCGAAACTGGAGTATTGCATGAATTTTGCCTGAATAATTGTTACGAATTAGCAATATAATGATCTAATAAGTATCTATATGTATCCATCAGTGTATACGCAATTAAGAATATTCGAAATTCTTACGAAAATTGAGCTTGTAAACAAGAAAATCCTCAAACAGTTTTAAATAACCGGAATTTACGAAATGAAGAATTATAAGTTATCAGACGTTCGAAGTGTAAAATGTGTTTGTATTACTTGGATAACTTACAACATTTATATTTACCTAAAATTGCCAAAAAAATAATTCGAAGGTTCACTCTATCTATTATATGTTATATTTACTGCGGCATATGTGACACATACTCACGATCTAATAAATTATTTCATGAGCATAGAAGATACTTGTGGTGTCAATCGATACTTACTCGTTACTGACTCGATGTAGTTACAAACCAACAGCAAAAATACGAGATATTTCCACATAATGATGACCTCAAAATGGCTTTAAACTCAACCAAAATCTAGTCGAAGAACCACGATATCCAACTCTAAAAGGATTTGTCTTGTTTCTTCTGCTATCACAAAATGCCTGAAGTGCTGATTCTCGACCTCGTTGTTCTCTGGTGTCACGTCTCGAGTTACAGTGTTTGTCATGGATGTAGAATAAATCAGTCAACAGGGAGAGGTGTTGCTGGTAGACTATCGCTGGGTCATTCAACGTCTCTCTGGAGAGCAATAAAAGTTTTAAAAACCTCCTGCAGTACATAGTCACACGTAACAAACAACAACAACAACAACAACAACGATGATGATGGTGATGATGATGATGATGGTGATGATGGTGATGGTCAGTGGTGGTAGTGGTTTCGGTTATACGCAATAAAAGTTTCAAAAACCTCCCGCAGTACATAGTCACACGTAACAAACAACAACAAAAACGATGATGGTGATGATGATGAATGCCATGCAATCAACTTTACCTCTCTTCTTCCAGCTCATGGTCAGCTGACCAAAATGATAACTTAAGACATATTCAATTCAATTCAGTGATGTCGAGTAAGGTCTGCAAAATGTCAAGTGTATTTTCTCATCGTCATTTTTCCTTGCATTCCGTGAATGATTACCAGACTTTGAGCTTCATCCAACATGAAATTTCACATTTATACATTCATCATTACTGACCGGAAATTATTTTGCATTAATCTTGGAAAATTGCACCATATGATATCCCCGCATAATCCTGTGGCTTTAAGCCCGGGATACAGTTACATGAAACACCATGAAGTGTAGTTTCCTTGCAGCCGTTCTTAGTGTCTGCAAAGGAGACTACATGAGGTGTCATTCCGATTTGCTTCAAATGTCGTTTCAAATTATCACTCTCTCTTTTCGGTTCCATCCGCCATCTTGTTTTGTGGGCTGATTTCCTAGTGTCTGTAACGGGTAAAAATAAAAATAGAGGTAGAAAAGAGAAGAAAAAAGAGAAAAAAAAGAAAGAAAAAAAAAGAGAGAGAGAGAAAAAAAGAAACAACTATGTACCAAACTTTTTTGCAACAATAAAAAAAGCATTAAAAAAATTATTTGAAAAAGCATGAATCAAATTAAAATCAGAATAGGAGAAAAAAATCTGTAATTTGCCTTATCTATTTATTTTTTGTTTATTATGATTGCATTCTGCACAAGGACTGCCAAATGCAATATAAATTGATCCAAATCTCTTAGACAGTGCTTCTAGTCGCTCTAATGAGATAAATTAGGGTCATTGTACTTGACTGATAAGAGAACTGGCGAAGAATGCAATGTAATTTGGCCTCACAAGTTGCGCTAAACATTTGACACAAAGTTACAGTTTCTCCGACCCAGACAACTACTGACGCGACAGTCTTTTTTCCGTTTTGGATTCCGTCCATCGAGTTACTCTAGTACAATCATTAACTGGGCTACCTGTGGTACTGTGGGATATAGGTAGCCCAGTAAGTAAACGCAAATTACATGTGAATTTTCAATGAGGTTTTTGATAGAATGAAGGGGGTCATGAAAATTCAAAGAAAAGGAGGTGCGTTACAGAACAGTCCCCCTCTAGTGGTAAGAGTACAGCAACGGCTGATACACGAATAATAGATTGCATTGCATTGCAAGAAAGCATCATTTATTGCACTTACGCGATGCAAAAGATGCTTTTAATGCAAAACAATTGGCTAAACATTTGACATTTTTAAAACAAGAAAACAGGAAGCAATTCTAAGATACTAAAGATATGGACATCCGATGCGATTTTTTCATGCGACGTTGCATGCGACGTTGTAAAAACTAGATCGCAATGTGTGACCACCCGTTCGACGCTGCATGCGACGTCACCGGCAATGTCTCAAAATGTAGAAACGAGTTCTACTTTTGCGACGTACCGCGTGCGACGAACCTCATCGTGTGAACACAACGTCGCACAGGTGGTCACGCCGTGCGGTCTAGTTTTTGCGACGTCGCATGTAACGTTGCATGAAACATGGCATCGTGTGTCCCCACCTTAAGTTAACAACTAATGTGAACTGAGGTGATTTTTATTCCTTAAAAACTGTACCAGAATATCTGTAATATCTCATGCAAAAGTATTCAAAGTTAAAGTTAACATTGTAGCTTGAATGTTTTAAGAGCTTTAGCCGGGCCAGTCAGTTATACCATGGTATATACTGTCAACTGCCATTAGATTACAATCCTACGAAAAAAAAAAAAAAAAACTCGTTCAATCTTTTATTATCAGTTTTATTATGTTTTATAGCAAAACATAAAGTCATAAAGTTTGGAATAACGTTTCTGTGCCCGCTTGACACCATTGTATTATCTATTATTTATCATTATCTATTATTTATTATTATCTATTATTATCTATTATTTATTATTATTATTTATTATTTATTATTATCTATTATTTATTATTATTTATTATTATCTATTATTTATTATTATCTATTATTATCTATTATTTATTATTATTATTTATTATTTATTATTATCTATTATTTATTATTATTTATTATTATCTATTATTTATTATTATCTATTATTATCTATTATTTATTATTATTTATTATTATTTATTATTATCTATTATTTATTATTATTTATTATTATCTATTATTTATTATTATCTATTATTATCTATTATTTATTATTATTATTTATTATTTATTATTATCTATTATTTATTATTATTTATTATTATCTATTATTTATTATTATCTATTATTTATTATTATTTATTATTTATTATTATCTATTATTTATCATTATCTATTATTATCTATTATTTATTATTATTATTTATTATTTATTATTATCTATTATTTATTATTATTTATTATCATCTATTATTTATCATTATCTATTATTATCTATTATTTATTATTATTATTTATTATTTATTATTATCTATTATTTATTATTATTTATTATTATCTATTATTTATTATTATCTATTATTTATTATTATTTATTATTTATTATTATCTATTATTTATCATTATCTATTATTTATTATTATTATTTATTATTATGATATATTGTTTTTTTTATTGTTATGTTATTATATCAAATCTTTTATTGTTGTTATTATTATTATTTCATTATTTATATTATTACTATTATGTATTATTAATATTTATTACACATTTAAGGTCGATATCTGTGAAATAAAGCCGTGAATAAAAACCATATCAGTGAAGTGATACGATATCACTTCACGGTAAACTGTCCAATAAAATCTCGTTTTCCGTAACATATCGCTCACTCGCTCGCGAGGAAACTTGGAAACTTGTGAATAAAAACGATATCAGGCTCTTAACATGTGATAATCTCTATTTATCATGTCGAGTTCAAAGGTCACAATGGAAATGGTAATGCGTTCGCTATTTTTTTTCGAAAACAGAATTAAATCTTTATTCTTAGTTTACAAAAATCATCATCATCATCATCATCATCACCACCATCATCATCATCATCATCATCATCATCATCATCATCATCATCATCATCATCATCACCACCATCATCATCATCATCACCATCATCATCATCATCACCATCGCCATCATCACCATCATCATCATCATCATCATCTTACTTACTTGTGTTTATGCAACTAAAAGGTATTGCATGCCATTTGCCCATGAAGCAGTGCGTGCTGTCGATTCCTACCGGAAGAAACCCCTTCCTGCACATGAAGGTTACTGTCTCACCATGGAGATAATTCGATTTGTTGTTTGCGATGTAAGCCTTGTGCGGTACTACAGCTGGCTGGGCACAATCTTTCAACAAACCTAAATGGACGAAAATTTAATTTTAACTTTTTTTCAGTTTTTTTTTTCAGTTTTTTTTTTTTTTGCCACCAGTAAACCTGTTAAGGTGCCTTTGTTCGACCCTTCTAGCAGAGGTCCCTTTTCGTCTTTCTACTTTTGTTGAGTCTATTCGCTCTACTCGCTTTTGTTTTTTATTATTCTCAGTCGTAATGAAAGGAACCTGCCTGGTTTCGGCACTTTTCCGTTTGAGTTTGCGTCACCCGGTACGTCACACAATGATATGCAAATAAGGAACATTCGTGACCAGTTATAAGATAATTAAATTATGCGCACGCATGTTGCAGGCTTATCTGGCGAAAAGTTGAAATGTCATGAGTCGTTCCATGTTATTCTCACTGATATTACTCACGTTTACACGTTGGTTGTACACCACTCCATTTTCTGTTCGCCAGACATTGTCTTGACAACGAACCAACGATTTTGTATCCAAAAGTACAAGCAAAGAACACCAAGTTACCATGTGAATAGGACAGTCCTTTCTTGATGCCATTACTTGGCGTTCCAGGATCGTCGCATTTTCTACTCGCTTAAAAGCAAATTATAAGATATTCAGCAGATTATCATACGATTTTGGCAACAAGTACCTTTAGAGCCTGTTTTGCAATTCCTTGTCCAAGTCAAGGCATTGCACGAGCATATTACATAGTTTACTGTTTTACTCACGTTTACAAGTTGGTTGTGTAGCACTCCATTTTCCGTCAGACTGACAAATAGCGTTAGGATTTCCATCCAACTCGAACCCGTCATCACATCTAAACGAGATGGATTTTCGAAAGGTCGTCTCACTTCCGATGAAAGTTCCGTTTTTTAGTGGTTTAGGCGGTCCACAATCTATGACTGAAGTGCAAGAATTAAAAAAATAGAAAGGGAATAAGGTTAAAACTATGAAATATTCTGCCCCCTAGCTTTGGCCATGTCCTGAAATTTATCTAACCCCTCTTATCGTAGTTCCTCCCCCTCTCTCCCTTTACTTAACTTCAGATAAAACATCTACTTACGTTCACATGTTGGTTGTGTCCCACTCCACGTGTTGCTAGGAAGACATCTTCTTTGTTCAGAACCATTACGAACGTATCCAATGTTACAAGAGAAGAACACTTTTCTTCCAGGTGCGTAAGATATTCCTACTTTATTGCCATTCTCTGGTGTACCAGGATCACCGCATCCTCCCTCTGAAATACAACAGGGAAAACAAGATGCATACGTCAACCTTTCCCCGCTCTTTTTTAAAAGCGTGTACCATTTACCGGAAGTTGCCGTTTCCCGCCATTTTTAGGACGCGCTTAACATTTACCGGAAGTTAACAACTGAATTCAAGTTTCCAGCTTTTTTGCAGAATATGTCGAAGTTTTTAATCCCTTTTTATCGTTGTCTTACAGTTTTCTCTTTTATCACAAAACTTTCAAGAGAAAAACGTACAGCTAAAAAAAAAACTAAAACATTATTACAAAATTTATAAAAAATTCAAGCCATTACTTACTATAACATCTAAAAGGTATCACATTCCACTTTCCCATGAAACACAATGTCGTTGCTATTCCTTCTTGGTTGTAACCCGCAACACATTTGAACGTCACTCGATCACCAGACGCGTATTTGGACTGATTGCTTTCGATGTAAGCGTGTAGAGGAACTCTTGGTTGCCTACAGTCCGGCACTAAAAATTTAGGAAATAATATTGAACGTACCAATTAAGACATATTTTAATAAAACATCTTAAAATTTCTATTAACGGATTGACATAATTACTAACAGAGAGCTCAGTTGACTGACTGACTGACTCTCTAAGTGAATGGATGGATGATTGATCGATTAAAAGAAAGAAACAAAAGAATGAATGAATGACAGACTGACTCCACAGACTCCACACTGACTGACCGACCGACTGCCAAACCAAAATATTCCATCTATTTTCATAGAATACTCACAACAGGAAGGCACCGCTCCTCCCCATCTCTTCTTGGCTGTACATCTTCTTACTGTGTCACCGTTGAGGGTGAAGTTCTTTTCACATCTGTACGTTAAAGTGCCGTTGTATCCAGTGCTTTCAAATGATATAATACCGTTCTTAACTGGACTAGGTGGAGGACACTGCAGACCTAAGAATAGAAAACAAGTTAAGTGTTGCATGTGATACAAGTGATGCATGTGATGCATGTGATACAAGTGTTGCATGTGATGCAAGTAATGCACGTGATGCATGTGATACAAGTGATGCATGTGATACAGGTGATGCAAGTGATGCATGTGATACAAGTGTTGCATGTGATGCATGTGATGCAAGTGATGCATGTGATGCATGTGATGCATGTGATGCAAGTGTTGCATGTGATGCTTGTGATGCAAGTGATGCATGTGATGCATGTGATGCATGTGATGCACACATACATAGTTTATTCAAATCGCAAATAAATTGTTGACAACTAATAAAATTAAGAGCAAATACAAGCAAAAGGCGATACAAATCGGACAATAAAGCTAAATAATAGGCGACTTGAAAGGAAGTTATGAGGTTAACCCTATGTAAAAACTCCCCCCAAAAAACGGCAAAACAAGACAAGAAATACATTGAAAAAGAAAAAATCCCTAAGCAGCGTAATTAGCGAAAAATTCGTTATAAAATGGAAATATAAATATATAAATATATACTGATTAAAGAAGAGACAAGCTCTTCGCCACCCCGAGCACCACGCCCGCGCACCCACCAGACAGACTTTAAAGTCTGTCTGATGGGCGCGCGAGCATGAAACCCAGAGCAACAGTGAACCCGTCTCTTCCTTAATCTTGACTATACTATAAATATATGCTAATAGATGTATACTAGTTTGAGTGTAAATATATAAGTGTCTTTGGCGCAGTATTTAGTGAACACTATGCACCTAAGTGAGACTTCAGTTTCTGTTTAAATAATTTAAACCCATCGGCTTCAACGATATCTTTAGGTAGGTTGTTCCACATGTTAACAACTCTGACGAAAAAGGAAAATTTGTAGTGAAAAAGGAAAATTTGTAGATACAAATTGCATGTGATACAAGTGATGCATGTGATGCATGTGATGCATGTGATGCATGTGATGCATGTGATGCATGTGATACAAGTGATACAAGTGATGCATGTGATACAAGTGATACAAGTGATGCATGTGATGCATGTGATGCATGTGATACAAGTGATACAAGTGATGCATGTGATGCATGTGATACAAGTGATGCATGTGATGCATGTGATGCAAGTGATGCATGTGATGCATGTGATGCATGTGATGCAAGTGATGCATGTGATGCATGTGATACAAGTGATGCATGTGATGCATGTGATGCATGTGATGCAAGTAATGCACGTGATGCATGTGATACAAGTGATGCATGTACCGCACATATTTTTATCTAGAAATGTCGGAGCATAAAATATAAACCTCACCTTGTTCAACACAACTGTAACCGCACTTTCCGTCACAAAGACATTTGTGTCCCGCGGGACATCCAGCAGGATCGTTTGGGGAACATTTAGCAGTACACCTGGTTCGAGAGGCACGGATTGTTCTTGTACAGGAATGTGTTACTAAAAAAGGAAAGGAAAGCAAGTGTAATAAGGAAAGGTGATACGGGCTTCAATAACTGATAGTGAAGTTAAAAATGAAGACCGATTGAGTGTAAACTAGACTAGAAGATAGACGGAGCACTGGATGGAATGGTTGATTAAAGACTTGCTTTAGACTTAATGGAGCTGGCTACTGAGGACAAGAGAACTTGAAACCAATTCCCCGTTAATAAGGAAAAGGAAACAATTGGTTGATTGGTTACTAGTTCAATAATGATTAGTAGCATGGGGCTGGTTCTTAGTGAAGGGTGCAGTTTGGATATGTGAAAGAGACTAACAAACCTTGGCACTTGAATGGAAATGCTGTCCATCGTCCAGATATACAAACTCTTCTTGGTTTTCCAATCTTTTTGAAGCCTTTTTTACAGTCAAGCATAATACTCTCTCCTGTCTTGTACTCTGACTTGACGGTCGTCTTCACGTACGCACCAAATGGCAGGTCCGGCTGCTTGCACACGCGCACTGGAAAAAGCGAAAGATAGAAGTTGAGAAAACACTTTTAAGTTATTAAAAAGACTATGTACAAGTAGGAATAACTTGTGTTCAGTAGAACTGTACTTACAGCAGGTAGGACCTACTCCACTCCACTTTCCTTTAGCAGTACATCTCCTTACATTATCACCATTGATGGTGTAACCAGGTTGACATGTATATACCACAGTATCATTAAACCGTGCCCCAGATGATGTTAAGTTCGCATTACGTATTGTTGGTGCCGAACCACAAGACAAACCTTTAATGGAAAGAGAGATAGACAAGAAGTATCAACAGGTAACGTGACCATTCAAATGCTCTCACTAGTTAACAGGACGATTGGTTAATCACAGGTTCCGTATAGAATCATGGGCTAAATTTAGGGACATGCGCAAACGATTGTGTCATATCTTCGAGTTTCTTCAGACTACACCTCTCAACAACATTTGGAAGTATTGGTGTCACGCGCTTTTTGAATTTTGATGCGCAATGCGACGTTCTTCCCCAGGTTACCCCATGATGCATTGCACCAAAGACACAAATGATTCTTGGGGATATCCAAGGTGGGATACATGTTCGTTATCATTCTTTTTTCGGTGTCGAAAAGGGGATTCTATTTTCTCCTGAAAAGTAAACGTGTCCATCTCGCATAACGTAATGAGCATGTGTATTACATCCGTGCAATATAACATACATATAGGATATTACATGGTCGCGCGGAGATACGAATTTTATTTTTGAGTGTTGATATTATCTCTCACGAGTGAGAGATAATATCAGCACGAGAAGATAAAATTCGTATCTCCAAGCGGCCATGTAATGTTCTGTTTATTATGTGAAATCTTCAATGAAAAATAATGGAGAATTTGAGACTTGCTGAGCAAAAAGTCGAAATTTGACACCACCAGTGTTGATATAAATCGTATCCCCACTGGCCACTGGTGGGAGTGGGGATATCAATTTTATCATTTTGATGTCACTCAATATCACACTCTATTTCATATAATAACCCGGGGTATCGAGACCATAGCGCACATTGTAATGTCTCGGATTAAAAAATCCTCGTTTTAAAGACTAACAAGACTAACTTAAGACTAACTGGTTATTTCCCCGGGTATTTTCCGGCCGTTATGGGGGGTCTTAAAGTAGAAGAAAAGCACGGAGCAAAAAAAGAAGTTTAGTTCCGACTACAAAATGAAGTTATGCTGCTTACTGCGCAACAACAACTATTACAAGTAAAAATCGAAGAAGTTACCAGATTTCGTTTTTTTTTAGCAAAGCATACTAAAATCTGATTCTACCGATTGCATTTTATAAACACTATATAAGAATACTTGTGGTGTGTCAATCGATACTTACTCGTTACTGACTCGATGTAGTTACAAACCAACAGCAAAAATACGAGATATTTCCACATATTGACGACCTCAAAATGGCTTTAAACTCAACCAAAATCTCGTCGAAGAACCACGATATCCAGCTGTAAATGAATGTCTTGTTCCTTCCAAGAATATCTGAAGGCGGTTTAAAGTGTTGATTCCTGACCTCTTTATAAGCTTATCGTCTCCAGTTACTTGACGATAGTAAACACCTTCCATTTTTTGGCGCCCGTTCTTTCCGGTATATTAGAAGACGGAGCAGAAAAAAGTATATGTTACAGCAGAAAATTTGGACTGAGCATAGGTCGAATGGTATATACACCAATCTGGAACCGCATTTGACATGACAATATCTGTATATGTATATCCATAGTAAAAACATAGGCTTTCCCTTTTTGCTTCATTATTTTGTTTTCACCAGAATATTTGGCCTGAGCATAGGTCGAATAGTATTGGCACCGTCGGAATATGTAACCGCATTTGACATAACAATATCTATATATATATATATTCATAGTAAAAACATAGGCTTTACCTTTTTGTTTCCATGTTTTTTTGTTTTTTGTGTTGTCGTTGTTGTTTTGTGGGTGTGTTTGTTTTTGTCATTTGTCTTTACATACAATATCAGTATATCATACAATCCTTTATGTACCAATTCATTTCATATATATCAAAAACGTAACCTTTTTCATGGTATTTACATTTGTACTTTGTAACCTTAAACGGCGAAATTCATGCCACGTATAAAGGAGGACTTTCACTTAATCGATCTCAGGGAATAACTACTCCGCATACATTATTGCATGCCCTAATCAGATCTGTGATTCCCTGGTTCGAAATGCTGCCTGGGAAAAATTATTTATAAGTGCTTTTACTCCACTTGATATTTTCCCTCTATATTGATATTATTTCTGTGTATATGGTACCACGACTGTTTCGCACTATTCTACGATACTAAACCATTCCTTTTTCCCCCTCTTTTCTTCTGCTTATCCTCCCCGGTTTCGGTCTTCAATCTCGTTCTCTCTTTTACCTCCCTCCCGTCTTACCTTCCCACTTCATACACCTATTTTTAAAAAGATTGTCGGAGCCATAGGAGATATTAAATAAGCCTTTCCCGAATTCGCTTGAGTGAGGTTGAGGTCGAGGTTGGACTTGATGTGTCCATACATGTACTGTATTTTATCAAGTCCAACCAAAGCGAATACGGGAAAGGTCTTTTCTGTTTATCTCCCAGTTTTTGGTAATCGATAAAACCCGTTAACAAACTGTAGTTCTTGCTCTCTAACTTTGCGATCCAGGAATCTTCTGAGATCCTCGACGCCACATTGAGTGGAAGAAGGCCCCTGCATGGCGAACATTCGTAGCATTGAGTGGATTCTCTCGAGAGGAAGACTCTCTAGGTTAGTCAGCATACCCACGATGTATGACCAGAATACCTGTCAAACAGGAAATCAAAACCGGTTATTACTTGGACGACCGCACAAGTAAAGGTAATTAATGGACTTTATTATATCCACTTTGAAATCACTAGCAAATCCTGTAATCTGATTGGCTCTCAGTAGATTGATTCAAGCACGAATCGCACTATTTTGAGTCCGAATCGCATCTTTTTGTCAGCCAATCACAATGCAACACTAGAAAAGGTAACCAATCAGATTACAGGATTGTATGTAATCAGCCAATCAGATTACAGCAAATAAGGAACATAAAATGTAGCTTTTCTCAAGTTTGACTGGAATTTTTTGTTACAAAAAGAAACAAAATACTGGCTATTTGTGAATAAATACTTTTGTATTTATCACAAATTTAGTGTCTATCTAGTATGATTTCAAAATGGATATAATAAAGTGATAATTGAACTTTGTGTCGTGCAATTTTGGTCTGATATCAAACTTGCGATTACAAATCACACTCCCGCTACGCGGTCGTGTGATTTTGTTATCGCGCGTTTGATATCAGACCAAATTGCACTCCACTTAGTTCAATTACCATTATTTATTATTTAACCTAGTTCATGGAAGGAGTGATTCTCGCTTCCCGGAGCCAGAGGCTCATGAACAACCCGCTCGACTCCAGAACAAACTGGAATTCAAAAGTTGATTTTTTTTTGTGGAACAATGAAACCGGGGAACCTGGAGAAAAACCGTCGAAGCACAGGAAAGAAACAATAGCTTTACCCATGTGATGGCGAGGTCACCAGTTGCGCATACGCAGATGACGTCAGCACCATGCTCCGTTGTCAATGAGAGCACAATATTAAAGAAATCAGAGCACGAATACTGAGGTTATTTTACATTACCTGAAGCTCTTCTTCTCTCTGATGCTCCGCCGATGCCGTCACGGACTCTAACTCCGCATCCATTACCATATCTGTAAACAATAACTGTTAGTTTTATTGAAAAGCGAATCAAAATTTGATCTGCATATGAACATGAAAGTAGGGTGGTCCTACTGAAAGGGGTAACTCCCTGGTTACAGATGGATGATTCTACTGTTAGAGATGTAGAGATGTCCCCTAGGAGAGTGGTAGGAAATACTGGATGGTCCCCCTCCCCTCCCCTCCCCTAAAAAAGTTGGTGTTTTACATACCATTATTGAGTTTATTCATGCCTTTTTGTTTCTCCACAACAGTAAACGTGTCGTGACCATCCTCCTTCAAAACGCCCTGATTTACCCAGAATGCAAGGCGTTTTCTTAATGTCCCAGGCGTTACTTGCATGACACTGCTAAGCTCGTCTACCTGCCAACGTTCTGACAAAATAGACACAGTTATTGATTATTGTTGGGTATCAAGAGATATAGCCTGTGAACAGAATCTCCAAAGGAGAGTAAGGGTAGGGTTGCGTATTCTCGTAGTTACACCTGTAGTTCAAAAATGCGCGCATAGTGGGTATTTGGAAATTTCTATCGCGCGAAAGGTTTCGTTCCTTGCGCAATCTCTGCACTGCTACACAGCCTATTTATACAAACTGTAAAGAATTATAAAATGGACTGCAATAGTTACCTTTCTCTTGGAAGTGCCAAATGGCTGTTGCATGTATTGGGGATACCGTAAGGTTCAGTGTTCGGTCCTCTAATTCCAACTCCACTTCAACAAGACCCAAATGACTCTTCCATTGTAAGGTGCGCATGCCTTTTAGGGCCTCGTATCCAGTGCGGTATTGATCCATTGACCTGAAATAGATAAGACAGTCATCTAGTCAAATATTACCCTCATATTTTTAAAACGTAATCAAAAAGAATATACAAAAGTAAGAAATGTTCAGGACCCAAAAGTGGGTCTATCAAAGATAGAGAAAGGAAGAGTAACAAGCAGCTAATTAAATGTTCCCAGCATTGAACTGTGCATCATCATCATCATCATCAGTATCATCATCATCATCATCATCATCACCATCATCATCGCCATCATCATCATCATATCATTAACATTATCATGGTCATCACCAGCAGTATCATCTTCATCACCAACATCATCATCGCCATCATCATCATCATCACCATCATCATCGCCATCATCATCGCCATCATCATCGCCATCATCATCATCATCATCGCCATCATCATCATCATCATCATCACCATCATCATCATCATCACCATCATCATCATCATCATCATAATCATCACCATCACCATCATCATCACCACCAGCATCATCGCCACATATAATCATCATTATTATCCATACTTACTCTTTCACTACATCTGGTACTTTAAGTTTCTCTTCTCTGAATGACGGCCAGAATACAGCAGACAGGATCATGGCATTCATGTCTATGTCAATTGCCTAGGTAATATGTCAGAGGTTCACAAAAATAAACTTTCAATGCGCCAAGCTCATCAGAACATTTGATGGATATGTAAATATGTACCTGTTCCTCATCATGTTCCTTGTGCGTGTGAATATGTGTATTGATTCGTCTAGAATCAGCCACATCTTTAAGCATGATCTCGCAGAAATGTAAGTGAGATTCTCCAAATCTTAGCTTGAGAAGTTCCAGGTATCTTAACTACAGATATGAAGGTGTGAAATTCATGGATAAGTTTATTATAAAATATGTTAAAAAGGGGATGGAAAAACAATGATGGGATTATGGGATGGGATGGAATGGGATGGGATGGGATGGGATGGGATGGGATGGGAATGTAATTTGCATTGTAATGCAGCCACATTCAAGAGTTTCGGGATGAGGTCATGCAGGGTTAAACAAACGTTTTGATTCTCATGGAAATAAAGATGGTGCAGTGTGATAAAGGTCCAAAATGCTAAGCCACATTTGATGGGATGGAATAAAACAGCAAAGGACTGGATTGGAGTAAATGGGGTTGGATGGGACGGGATGGGATGGGATTGAATGATATGCAAGGGGAGGGATGGAATATGACAAATAGAGATCACAATAGAGATCTTGAAATACAACACATCCCCTATTCAATACTTACCTCTTTATCAGTGTCATAGTTGAATGTAGATAGTATTCTATCAGCCAGTAGTGTGCGATATTCAGATACAAATAAGTCCTTGCTTCCATATATGTTAACAAGCATACTAAAAAGAATACGATCAACTTATAAAAAAATCATTCATCTCATACGTCAATAGACGGCTACCTTTCAAAATGGCACAGGGAACTGTGAAGGGGAATATTAAAAAGAATGTATTACTCACCTAATTATGTCCGGTGTTCGGCCAGCTCTTGATGATCGTGCTGAAGAAAAGATTTTATAATGCAACTAAGATTGTGAGTAGAGTACATGTACATGTGAGTAGAGTTTGTTAGGTCTCTCCAGGTTGATTCAAGGGTTTTTCTCTAGATTCTCTGAGTTTCCTTTCCCCACAAAACATATAGTGTAAACATGTTAAATTCCAATAATTGGATCTGTGAGTTAGCTGTGCCCTGACTTTGATCAGCCAAGAGCCTGTTTCAGGGTATCGATAAGATTTGAAGACTTGAAGATTTGTTATTTGTTCGTTCATGATTTGTTCATGACAAATCATAAATTGCATTAGAATGTAGTTCTGATACATGTACCTGGTGGAGCATCCACTGGGTCTGGCATCCAGTCTTCTGTTTCTTCTTCACTCTCACTTGCACCAGGGTCATCGATTGGATGAGGTTCTCCATGCATTAATTCCTGGAAAATATTTTAGGAAAAGTAATGGGGAATTATTGAATTTATATCAGAGGTCAACCTCTCATTTTCAATTTTTAGACCATTTTAGCTTGGATGTAATAATTTTTCATTTCAAATATTCCCTTGGGATGAGACCTTGCATCATTCCCTTGAGATAAAGACCCTTCCTTTGAGTCACATCCCTAAATTACTGTATTGCGATGGAATGGCATGAGATAAAAATTATGTCAAAATTATAGTTCTTATTCATGATGGCCGCCATATAGGTAAAAAGGTCTATAAGAACAAAATGAGAGGGGATGTCAAAAATAGGGTGGGTAAGATGGATTAGAGAGATGTGTTCACTTGGTGGGAAAGATGTGATGAAATGAGATGAGATAAATAAATGGATAGCAGAGATGACATAGAGTGATGTTTTCGTGTTCTGGGAAAGATGTTTTCATGTATGGTACATGTATTTGTTTTATAACTGTCCATCAAGGCTTATATTGTACCTCAGCGAGTTCTGTACTGCTGTCATCAGTCAAGCTAGTTACAATGCAGCGAACAGTATCCTCCCTGGTTCTGTTAAAAGTAAAATAAAAGATTTCTTTATAAAAATATTAAATTTTGTATGATTTGATTTTTGCTGATTTTTATGAGAAAATGATCAGAAAATGTCAAAATCATCAATGCTGGAAATCGAATTTTAGCAGTTTCTGTTCTTTATTGTACCAACTGAATTTAATTTATGTACCTAACCCTCCCCCTTACCCTTGCCCCCCCCCCCCCAACACTAAATGTACCATTCTCAAGAGAGAGGGGCAAGGTAGGGTGCAGCAGTCCAAAAATAAAATGTAATGGCCAACTAGCAGGTAGCAGCTTTGTTTGACTGGTTCACATACATTCTCCAGTGTCACACTATTTTAGTAAAAAATAGTTTTATAGCTAAATATATTGGAGGACTAGCAGCTTACCGGAGGTATTGTTTGACTGGTTCACATACATTCTCCAGTATCACACCAGTAGGATCCAAAACATGTAAAGCCTTGATGGCCGACACATACTGGGTAAGGATAACAGAGGTATTTGCTCCAGGGTGGAGAAGACGTTTCTCAAACCTGTCAATAAATATGAAATACTGTACATCAAGGAACATGCGTTTTACAGCTTATGAACAAGCATGACATGTGAGTGAGTTTGAATTTGTTGGTTCTCTCCTGTGATTTGAGGATTTTTCTCTGGGTTCTCCAGTTTTCCTCCCTCTGCAAAACCTAACATGCTAAATTCCAATTTGATCTGTGAGTTAGCCATGCCCTGACTTAGATCTGCCCAGAGTTTGTTTTAGTTTTCAAAGTGCAACTGGTATTCAATCGTGCAACAATATCCTGGTACTTACACTGATCGTAATGAGTTTACAAGTTGGCTTCGTTGATCAGTAAGGTCCAAGCATTCCTGATTAAAAATAAAAAAAAGATTAAGTTGTCTGGTTGCACATACAGTACATGTGTCGGCCACACAATGGCAAGGTGACAGTAGTGGGTTGCTTACTGTATCTTGGGTATTACCAAAGTAGACAGTACAAATGTAAATTTTTCAAAAATTTCAATATCTATTGTTATCCTGAAAAATGTAAAGATCTATCAGAAATCTATATTGCAATATTGATATTTTGTTGTATGCAAAACTACTAACAATGGTGGGAGAAAAATTAATAAATGTTCCAGTTGAAGATCAAGCTTACCTTGAGGTCTTGTATAGCTGGCATAGATTCAGGAAATTCCACAATAATGTTAAATAATTCACCAATCCTGTTGAAAATATTAAATTTCCAAAATGTATTTTAATAAAATTTTATTCATCATTTCCCTTATTACACATTAATAACACTATCACCAGAATTCTCTTCAAGTTCTTTTTCTTATTTAAATGTTTGAACTCCTAGCCTGTGGGAGTCACAAGATAATGGTGTTAATTAGGCCAACAAAAGGAACTACAAAAAAGATTCTGGTAGTAGTGGTATCAAGCGTAATAAGGGCAATTGAGAATTTATATACATGTATAGTACTTTGTGGTTAAAAATTCTATATAAACGAATGATCCTTGATCAAAGATAATGGCATTAATTAGGCCAACAAAAGGAAAGACGAAAAGGATTCTGGTAGTAGAGGTATCATGAAGCATAATGAGGGGAATTGAGAATTTATATTTAGTATTTTATGGTTAAAAATTCTACATTGAACAAACAATCATTGATCAAGGATACCAAGGATAAAGATTTTTTAATCTGAGGCTAGGGCCCACATGTGTAAGCAGCTCTTTGCCATCCTAAGTAAGTAGTTTAGTTTAGTAGTTTAATATTATTATAAAATAGATAATTAATAAATAATTAATTATTAATCAATAAATAATTAATTAATTAATAATTAATCAATAATAACAATTAAATTAAATTAACATATATTTAATGCACAAATGATATATACCTGAGGTCTGCAAAGGTTTTGTACATGAAATACTTGAGTCTTGGTTTCCAAGAATCTAAACTCATCAGGTTAGAGTTTTCAGATTCATCTGGGGGGAATTAGAAATGTCCTTTATTTTCTTTCATTTCATGACAATTTTGACAATCTCTGTAAGTTACATGATTGTATAACACTGGCAGCTGAAGTATCAACAATGATATTGCAGGGGATTGAGGTTGATTGTTTAGCAGCGCAATTTGTCACAATCGTTGCACCTGTTAAATTTGCACATTGCTATGCAGAATGCAAGAGGTTTCTAGGTAACTGGGAGCATGTTTGGCTGATGAGATCACATTCTTCTCTGCTAACTTAAATACAAACAAAATTCACTCACACACACATTAAAATTTCAAGTAGACAGATGCTTTACCTGTCCACTGTATGCGAAAAACACACAAATTCACCCGCTTATGAAATACAGCAGGTAACAACCAATATGTTGCCAGCACAATTACAGGGCTTTATTTTTGAAATGCAAAATGATAAACCTCTGTCATCTCACAACCCTAAAATTTAGCCCTACAATCCTAGAATGTGTAAGTTTTTTGCTGAATGGAATACTATTGTTACCTTGATTGTGAATGATTGAGCTAAGCCATTTAAATAGTTCTGTCTCCATCCATTCTGTTAATACTTCTAAAAACGATGTCTCAAATTCTCCTTTGCATTTTTGCTCTATTCTGTTTTTAATCTGTCATAAATGAAATGAAATAGTCTGGCACCATTATTTATTATAAAATAAAAAAAATTAATATTATACATCTGCAACCTAATTGACTCCATGGCATTATCATGCACTTGGAATGAACACGGCCATCGTAAGTTTGATTGACAGAAGCCAAAATGCCAAACTTCTGGACTTGGTTAGGTTGCAGAAATATGAAAAGTGTTGTAATATATGTAATAACAAACAAAACACCTACCGTATTGTGTATAACAGATATATATGCTGCACCAGCCACCTTGTGTAGTAAACCCATGCTGCATAACCAAGTATTAAACTGTGTGAATTGTTCTACAATTGTATGGCAGATACAACTGTCTTTTTCCTGTTCACAGCCAGTGCACTCAAGTGAAACATCCTCATTACTTTCATCTAAAAAAAGGAGTTTTAGTATCAATTAAATGCATGGTAAAATTTCAGATAAATTGAAAGTGGTTGGCAGCAATAATGAAATAAAGTTCCTAATTTTCATCCTCTAGAGTATCATTTCTTTGTTTAACAGTTGGACATGAGAAGACATATGTATGAATATTCATGCAATACAAATCAACAAAGAATATTATTCTCTAGAGAATGACACGTGGTCTGTAAATACACTGTAATGGGAAAACACTGTACACAGCAATTACCGGTAGGTCTATTAGTCAATAAGCCTAACTAAATGACCCTCAATCCTGAGACAAACGAATAAATATCATTTCTTTATCCTAACCAGTACTTACCATCGACAGACATGTCTGCTTCCTGATCTCGTGGTTTATTAATAACTTGATAAGCTTTGAATGCTTGGCTGTAGAATTCTTCTACTGTCTTGCTAAACATCTCTGGGATGTTACCAAAGACTATTACTCTTGTCAATGCTTGGAAGCTCTCTTTTGCATCCCTGAAATAACAATAAATTACAACAGTTAAATTAGCATGCAAACAGTCAGTCAATCAGGGTTCAGATGCTGGTTTTCAAATGACTTACGCTTGGAAGTAATAACTACAATAGACCTCTTTATCTTGGGCCTAATGTTTTTTCCCATTTCAGACCACATGTCATTCTCTTAAGAATACTGTAAAGATTCTTTGTTTGATTTGTATGCATGTACATGTATCTTCTCATGCACAACCACAAAACAAAGAGTTATTGATGCTCTAGTGAATGGAATGTGGTCTGAAATGAGAAAACATTACACCCAAGGTAAAAAAGAGTTATTGTTTGATGTACTGTATGTACTTCTGATTATTTGCAAGAAGCATTTTTAAACAAAGAGAAGATACTTGCTAATTAACAATCAGACCTGCTGGCCAAATCAACTTATATGGAACAAAAGAAATAAATGAGGTAATACTGATAATGATGAGAATGAGGGAAGACAAACAAGGAAGAGGAGGGGGAGAGAAAAGACTGACCTTATGTCCAGCGGCTTTGTCAATCCATAAAGAAGGTTTAGTGACGGTTGATAAAAAGACAGACTCTTGTACAAGTAATTTACAGCACTGTAAAGCTTTGAGTGTTTCTTGTTCTTGTTGTCCATTTTATCCTAAATGTGTAACAAGAAGTTTATTGTAATCCCTTATTGAAACTAAGATTTGCTTGTTCTTGTAGTAAGGATAAAACTTAATAGATGCAGCTAACAAACTTGTTATGATCATAATGAATAAATTCCATGGAATTAAATACATGTAGTCAACAAGATATCAATATATTTTTTTTTTTCTTACCTCATCTGAGTTAATTTGCCTCCAAAATTCTGGAGTTATTTTTGTTGTTAAGTCATATTGTGCAATTTCTGAAAACATAAATACAGTACCTTACATTAAGGTTCATTGATGCACACACATACTGTATATCCTATAATCAGGAGATACAGTACAGTATCATGCATGCACATAACAGGGAATAATGGATGCTATATTTGCATATTCCTATATCGTCAAGTGTTTTTAATGTCTGCCTTCTGTCTGTCTGTCTGTCTGGATGAATACGTGGTCATGAGACAAGTATTGAAATGACCATCTGACTGTGTCTGACCATTTACCTGTCTATCAATGGGAAGCAAGGGTGGCGTAGTGCGTAGGTTATCACCTCTCACCACTATGGTCCTGGGTTTGATCCCTGGACTCTGCACCTTCAGTGAGTTGAGTTTGTTGGTTCTCTCCCTTGCTTTGAGGGTTTTTCTCTGGGTTCTCCAGTTATCCTCCCTCTGCAAAAATCAACCCTAATTTGATCTGAGCTGTGCTCTGTGGTCAGACATGAGTCGTATGGTGGCTGCCTGTGGCGCCTTTGTATGCCTTCGACTCGACCACGTTGAGCTGCGTCCTTTGCAATTCAGCTATTAGAGCTGCAAGAAAGGATGATTAGCTACTCCATTCTATTTATTGTCTATCTGTCTGTACCTTCTATCAGTCTATGGTAGATTGTCTGTTTATCTGTCAGTCTGTACCTTCTAATTCTGTCTAGTCTGCCTGCCTGTCTGTCTGTTCATCTTTTACATATCGGATGGCTCTTATTGAATCATAAAAAAACAGAGGATAAAACTTTGCTTAGCAAGAACCCTGTTGTGCTCAACCTTACCCAAAAAGAGCTCTAGAAGTCTTTTTATTCTCTCCGCTTTTCTGAGAGGCTCTTCGTCATTCCAAGTCCCAACCAGTTGAGAAAGATTTTGATAGTCTACAAGAACAACAAAAAGAACCAAGCATAAATAATCTTCGAAGATAAATCACAAAACTAGCTGCTACAGTCATCAGGAAGCTCGATTCTTACCTAAAATCGAAGAAGAAAAGGGTTCTTTCCAAGATGATTGATAAACATTCACGTCCGCCATGTTTAATTTTTGCGCGCTCTCTAAGTGCTCGTTCCAGGCTCCTAATAGATGTCAACTACACAGGGAACCCAAACTTAAAAACGGAACTGCACCATGGCTCCCACTATAGGCAGTATAGCCAGGGGGATGGGGAACTTTAGCCTCCTTTAGTCAGCTGTCCTTAGTTAGTGTCCAACACTACAGTAATAACGGCTGCTGGCTTCCACAATTCAAGAATGTGAGCATAACCTCCCCTCCCCCAACTTTCAGATAGTTTTAGATCTTCTATGCCACCCATGGCCTTCTTGTTAAGAAACTCAAGAGGACCATCCAACACCCAGTACAGTCATATCCCTCCTAACTAAACAATCAATCACACATAACAAACTAGTCTCCCCCGCAGCTGTTTTTAGACTAATAACAAACAGGCTGAAAATCAATTTAGCAAGTTTATCTTAGAAAACAATATTTATTTATGAAATGACACAAGATTACAGCTACTATATGCATTTGAATGTTAAAAATTATGTTCAAGAATATTAATTCTTAAACATGTACATTCTTATCCTACATCTTTTAGTGTGACAAAAATACAACAAGGTATATCAATGATCTCTAGTCAACATTGGAGTAAAAAAAATATCTTACTCCAACCTCAACATGGTGATACCAATATGATCATTCAAGCAGAATTGGGTAAGATTTTTAAATGGAACATTGTGGTACAGTGTGTACACATATATGCTACTTATACATGGTAGAACAGACATCTGCCTATCTAAGAACACTAAGATGATCCTTAATCATGCATCCAGTTCAAATTCCATCTCTGTGCCACAACTTTAAACTTGGTAGCCAGAATACTTAATTTCATTCATTCATTTAAAAAAAAATGAATGAATGAAATAAAATACTGGGAGATCATCACTTGAGGAAGAGGCGCTTGAAGAGGGTTAAAGCCATATTGGATCAGTCTTAGAATTATTGCACCGTATATTGCTGGTATTGATTTTATATGAGAGCCCACATCATATCATAAAAATGGTGTCAGAGTGAAAGGAGGATTATTACACATATCATCACCAAATTACATTGTGGGATGTCTTAAGAAAATGAAGTGCTTCCTTGCAATAGTTAATCATACTTCGTAAGTAGGTATGTGATAGATGGATATAATGTGGGCTCTCAAAGCGTATCTGTGGTAAACATAACAGCTGCCAAAATGCTTTCTTTCTTGATTATGAAATCATCATAAATTAATGAAATAATTGTTACAAAACGTGCACGTCAACGATATTTCAAATGACTTCCATCAACCTTACAATCCAAGCTGTTACACCATCAACTGTTTATCGACCTGTGAGTACTAGTCACGAGACGCAACATAATCCGCATTGTCTACATGGATATTGCACAACACTGGAAGAGTTAGAGCACCAAATTATGCAACTGGCTGCATCCAAACTGTTGAAGGACGACGAGGATTCTTTAATCACACTAAAAGATCACGGACCTCTGATAAATCTTTGGCTGTAATAGTTGGACATCATCACTTTCGTCGAGCTGCTTCAGATCGTACAGTTTTGCATGTTTGTTTTCTACAGCAACCACAGATAATTTTATCGCCCATACTCTTTATAATCTAATAATCATCTCTGAAAACTATTAATTCTTTTCTTCTGTTAATATCAAAGAGTTTTGTTGAGAGTTTACACTACTTTCGTACTGTATATTACTTCCGGCCAAATGTCCTCTTGTTATGCTCCTTGTTGCTTCCTCGCATAAGCACCAAGACACGCACAAATACCCATAATACCAATTACCAGTCCTAGAATAAGTGCTACAGCATCTCCTCCGTCAAATGCAGCCACGGGTTCCACAAAACCAGCGAGAAAAGCTAAAATAACTAATAGATAGCTCACTACTTGTACTAACGTCGCCATTTTGAAGCTGTAAATTAAGCACGTGACATTCGGATGATTCCTTACGAATACAAAGCATTCTGGGTAATGACACGTAATCTAAGCTAAAACAGGGATCCCAACTCAAGAAATATTATTCCTTTCAAGAAAACGCCTCTCGTAGTCAAAATACGATATTAAGAAGACATTTTCTATAAAAAAATAGTTAATTTGCCACCTTTTAAGATTTTCTTTAGTTTGTAACTTTATTTATGTTGATTTTCTCGTTAGGTTTCTAGTGGTAGCAATTTTCTTTGATGCTTGTTTTATAAAAAATAACAATTATTTATCAGTCTGTGAAGCACTTAGAACAGAAATGCATATTATTAATTAATTATTATTATCATAATCAACGATCTTATTTATGCTGAACGCTGATCAAAATATTTGAAGGCTCGTGACCACGCGCGTCAAACTTTCCCGCGCTTTTCGAAGAATAAAAACTCAAACCCTCAAGCTCTGCTTTCAAAACAGAAAAAAACTGTGCAAGAAGAAAGAACTGAGGGAGCTGAGGTATCAAAGCCAACTTTCTCTACTTCATAGACTTTTACTTGTTTCCTTTGGTCTAATACAAACTGAAGAATGGATGTTTAAAAGCTTTAATTTTGTTCGTCCGGTACTGAGCGAGTAATTTTTCTCTGCCTTTTTAGGAGCATGGAGGGACAAGAAAATGGTGTCGTGACTTCAGAAGCAAACCTTGATCTAGATTTGAAAAATATGAATGGTTTACGAGATGATGTTGTTGATACTTCTAGACCCGATAATATAACACAGTGGTGAGTGACATTTTTCTTAATTTTTCCTTTTTTCTGTCTTCTTAATTTAATACAATTCAGTCAGTGCTTGATTGTGTTCATAAATCTTCCTCACAAAATTTACAGTGGCTTCAACTTTGTGAATATCATTGGAAAGTCAACTCAAATCAAATTATCAATAATATATATCCTCCCTTCAGTATGCCAGAGGAAGGAGCGTCCTATGGTGGAGAAAATAGAACATCTCTTGGTCAAGGGAATTCCATACCAAACAAAGGAGATAAAATTCCGAGTTCCAGCGAGGAGCTAGAAAGAAGACTCCAGCAGCAGATCGATGACATTAATTCCAAGCGTAAAAGAGACACAGATTTACTTAACGGTAAAGCTATTTCATTGTGCAAAGTAGTTATATAAGATTCAGAGAAAATCGCACCGCATAACCAAAGGTTTACTCTGGGGTACCAAAGGTTTGGGGAGGATAGGTTAGGTGATTGCGCGTGGAAATAGGGGCTATGGATGGTCTAATTTAACATCTCTACTTGTCGTTAATAGATTTTAAAAAAGCCCTTGAGATGCAAGTAATGAAGTCATGTAGCGTCCTTGAAGAAGCAATTGTACATTCGTATGAAGAGCACAGTCAGGCAATCGAGGAAAAGCTACAAGAAAACTTTGCTGCTTTAGAGCGAATAAGTAAGCCAATTATTTTAATAGTTCAGTACTTACCTTTCTTCTATATCTTTAATACAAGATCTCAAATACCTTTCCAAACAGAAGGCTGGTCCCATTATTTTTGATCCCATTATTTGCCTGCATAAATATAAATGTTTTGATCGCACTAGCAATTTATTTCCGATTCATCATTATGGATTCCCATTCCCATTTCCACTTACTCTATTGTGCCAGCGTTTCCCTGCTAGCAGTCTCCCATTTTCTCTGCCAGGATTCGTCTACAAGGGAGACTCTGCTAGCAGGGAATGCCAGCGTAAGTGGGCTGTCCAGTTCAGGCCACTTGCATGGATGTTCCTTTGAGAATCATACTTAGTTTTATTTCCCAGTAAGAAAGGATTACAACAAAGTGAAGAGTATAGGCCCTAGGTCAAAAATATCCCCCCCCCCCCCCCTGTTTCAGGCCTGAAGAAGGCCTTTTGTTGCGTATGGTTTAACTTGGTTAAATATGCTTTTGAACATCCACAGGGCAGTTGGAGAGTGAACTGATGAATTTCAAGGAAACACTAGGTCACTTGTATACGGACATGCAACACGTATAAGGTATAGCCCAGCGTGCTCATTTACTCTGAACACCGAGACGACGCCTTACTGTTTTCTAATACTGTATATCAACAGCTCATTGGTAAGATAAAACAATTTTAATAATTGCAATTATTTCATTGATGAAACTGATGACAATGGCTATTTGTCTATAGACCCCTTGCAAGTGACGTCAGAGCAGCTCAATTTGGAGGAAAAGAACGAAAGAATTTTGATCTCCTGAGAATTGGAACCTATTGTTTTGCCCTACAAATTGAGCTGCATTCCGACGTGCTGCAAGGGGTCTATAGTACTACGTATATAAAATATTGACATAATGAACTTAGTGAGAATTAGCGTCGAACTCAAGTTGAGAACGTTTTCTTGTTAAATGTTGCGCCAAACATCATTTGCTCCATATGTTTGCTATCAAGCACTAATGAGGTATTATAAGTACATTTTGATGTTAAATATAAGGGTTGTTACAGGAGTATCAGCCGTATTTATTCAGTACATAGTGTAATTATCATCAATTTACATGTGATAAAATAGCACAAACGGGCGGTAAAATAAACTTTCATGTTTACATGACTTTTAACATGATGAGCTAATTTAAAACAATTTACACCGTCATACGAATATGCCATGAAAAGCTGATAAAATAACGGGGAACGGAACGTGCTGCTTGCCCGAGGGCATTCCGTAACTGATGACTGAATTCATGTTAAGTAAATTTCTGTCTCAATAAGGAAATTTTTCTGCAGTGAACAACTATCCCAGAGTGTTTTGGTATGACATTGAGTTGTTTGAGGCGGCGTTAGCGTATGAAACAACTGATGTCCTTTAGAAATAGGCTCACAAAACACTTCCTTATAAAAAACTAGATGCGTCCATAACTTTTGAAAGTTAGAGAGACTAATTTTAACCTTGCCGTGGCGATTCGACGCGTGACACATAAGCACTAGCAACAGTTGGCACTGTTACGCCTCGTTTTGCACCATCATTCGAACAAGTAACCGAATTTTTCGTGAATGCCCAAGTTTTGTTGCGTTTCGTTTCGTTGCGCTGTCCTGATGGCTTTGCGTTGGTCTGCCTTTTGGCTTACTCGAAAAATGAGGGGGGTTCACTTTCCATTGAGAAGAATAAGAATGGCGGCCTATCCAAGTGATATTTAGACTTTTAATATGTTTTCAACTCAGTGGTGTTGACCTTTTGATTTAAGAAATCTTGAGCAGCCATCAAATTGGTATAAATTATACGAGTCGTGTCTAGTACGTTCTATGAGGCCCTGCGGAGACATCGTTTCAGTTCATTACGCTCATGACCAACGGGTACACACAAAACGCGAAAAAAAACTGATTACCCAATGAAAATATTCTACAACCACTATTTATATCTAAGATGAGATTAGATTTACGGTATGATCGCCCTTGTTTTATGCACATCAGTTATTCATTATTTTAAAGTGTTGCCGGAAGTGTTCATGTTAAAGGTGGTGTCATATCATCATTTGTTAGACGAGATTTCGTTTGACGGTTGAAAAAAATACGGTACCGTAACCATGAAGTCCCTTGTCTGTCCAAGCATTCTGGTTGAAACTTTATGTCATTACACTCAAAACCAACCGATAACAAACCGAGGGGTGAAGTACCGGAAGAGTAGTTCATCGGACAACTAATTATATTACTGTATATGTAATTGTGTTCTTGGAGTAGGTAATGTTGCATATGATAACACATTGGGCTGAGCACGTTTCATCTGTACAGAATATATACACCTTATTGTATGAAATTTTCGCGACACTTTAATTTCGTGATTTTCGCGCCGATTTAAAAAAAAAACAAATCCCGAAATTAAAGTGTCGCGAAAAAAAATGTTGCGAAAAATATAATTAGGCGAAAATTAAATGACTCTCAATTATTAATAAAGTAACAAATAAAAAAACACAGGGATAAGAGACGTTTTTACTGAAAACAAAGCACTAACAACTCAGTATTTGTTGAAGAAATTTGTGTGCATTTGGAAACGATTTATGAAGGGTTTATTAAATGAGTCTCGAAATTAAAATGACTTAGAATGATTTTTTCGCAAAATCGCGGCGAATTCAAAATGTCTCGGTATCGGCGCGCGACCTTCGAAATGGGCGCAACATGATGTCGCGAAAATTTCATGGATCTTTCATGCAATAAGGTAGGGTTAAATACTTAACCACTTGCAGTTGGCCTTCAGTATATCCGGTCTACTCGGCGGGAATGAGTCTAGTTCCCTTCTCACTCATCCCTTTTTTGTCAAATCGGCATATTCCTTCTTGCGCCCCAATAATATTTCATTAATCAGACACACCTTACAAGTGCAGCCTATAACAAGGCTTTTCGTTACTATGACACCTGAATTGGAGCTTCAATCTTCTCCTTGACCCCACTGTCCTCACTGAAGCCTCCACTAATCTTAATAATAACTCATAGTAATTTTTAAGGCCTTCCGGCAACGAAGAATATTAGTTCATTTCACACTTTTATTGAATGTGTCTTTCTGTCGACCTTTCCTTAGTTTCTTTTACTGAAGAAATCACTAAGATTGCGTATCGGTGGAAATGCACGATGGGATTGATTGCCCGCAGTCTAATCGCATGATGAATGTGCTAATTACATTCCGAACAAATTAGACTAGATTAGAACAAATTATTCTAATACATCATTGATTCGAGGAGAGGATTTGAAGGGGAGCGGGAGGCGAGACGAAACGGCGTAGTTTAGCCTGCTTTTCCATATATATAATAATACCCCACAGACCTACAGAGCTTGATGAAATATTTAGTTCACACATCTCTCAGTCCACTCAATCTGCTTGCTAAGAATTGTTCGATCGTCCCGGACATTTCAGCGTTATGGTTTATACATTAACTTGCCAAATAGCTTTTAAAAATCATAGCGGGGCATACCTTATTTTGTTACTTTTTACTATAATGATTTATACATACTATGATTTTTTCCAAGATTGTGAATTTTTGACAAAGAATGTAGTTTCTTAGGCATTATTTTCATTTAAAATTTTAAATTCCCATCCCTTTCCCGCTTTTGAGCAAACGTAAAGGACACAAAACGAGGCAGAACACAGGATTTTTTTTTGCGCACGTGATCAAATGTTACAGTTATGTCAGCACAGTTCGCGTGCCATCGCCAGACTACAAGGGCATTCCCTGCTCGACCTCTAAATGAGAGTTCCTGCTGTCTCTGCCGTAAAGTAAAGTAAACCTGTAGAGACCCTACTAACATTCTTTTATTTTGAATCTCGATCCATCCTGAATATAATTAGCAGTGTTTTAAACTCTTAATACCTCCTGCAGATGCAATCAGTTCATGTTTCGAGCGATTCTGGAAAATTCGAGAAATATCATTAGTATTTTAAAAGTGCTAAATTGGATAGTTACTGAATAAAAACGACCAACCAAAAATTACATTTCATAGATCTAAGCTTTCTTGGTTGTTTCGAAAAGCTTGTGACTGAACGACTTTACGCTAACGGTTTTTCACTTTACATGACATCGTTTTGATAAAAAACGGAACGGTCAACCTTGTTCGGTGTTGTTTGTCTGTCACAATACCTTTTTGTAGTCTCGTGTGTCTGGCGTTACTTCATACAGGGAGGGTGTTTTATTCCACATAACGAAGGGGATCGCCTACTTGAATTCCAGATAATCAGAACAAAACTTGATTCCCAAAATGACCTCAAGTCTCTTCTCACTACCCACCCAAAATGTTGGTCCAAAGTATTACACTGGGATTTTAGTGTCGATGTCCTACATGTAACGCAGCCTGCACAATAACGAGTTTGTTGTGAGCAGCTTAGTTTCCAGTCTCCTGCGGCCGTATTTCGGCGGCCCCGTTAAAGGCACAACAGTGGAGTACTCTTCCTCTAGCTCGGCAACTGTCCTATGTAGAAAGGGCAATCAGGTAGGACACGATCTGGATATCTTTATGATAAGTGGTTCTTACCTCGAAGTTTGTTATTAAGGTAAAATCAGTTGCGCGTAATTCGCGATGCCATGCAAGGGCATTGATCTGTCGTGGCAATTGATTCATCGTAGGTTTTAAGTTACTTGGCTAAAAGTAATATATACGTTCCTGTTCTGTCTTTATCCTTGCTCCTCGCTCAAATCTGCCACATTATTTTCCTTGTTTTAGGCCAGCATAATTCTAGAAATCATAAGGCCTTGTGTTCTCTAGCCTTTGAAACTTCAGCTTTGGAGCATGAAGCATCAATAGCAGCATTATTGAAGAGCCACTAAGCGATAGGTGGGCATTGTCCTGACACTTCGAGCAGGCTGGACGTTTTGAAAGTGGTATATTACAGAATTCCTAGACGTTCGGTGTTAGGTTTATTCACGTCGTCAAGCATTAGTTTCATTAATGCAGATTCGTGAAAAACATACAGAACACGTAGTAATGGCATGACTAATGATAAAACCTTGACATTCTTCACGGTAGCAGTATTTATTGACCATTGATTCAAATATATCTTTTTAAATGCAATCAACAGTTCCAAGCACTGTATGTAGACTTCTCATGTGGTGGATTAAGGGCCAGCTATCCAAGCCCAGGTCAGATATAATTTATATTTTATGATTACTAGCAAATACTTGTATATGTGTCTTACTATAATATCAGCACAATATATGGGGTCTTACAAAATATTAGCACAGTATATGGGGTCGCGCGTGCACGTTTGTAAACCTCTATAGCTTTGTTGTCATTTCTAATATTCTTTTTCACGAAGGTTCAAAGCTTGATTGTGACATAGTTACTAACTATGATTGTGACATTTTCATCATATAATTTATACAATGGATAAATACGCAAATATTTATGTTAGCATACTGTTGAGTTAATATTTTAGTTTGTCAATAACTAACTTCAAATACTAAATTTGTATGCTAGAAACATTAGATTGCTTCATTCAGAAATATTTTATCTTCAACCTGACCATGATAATGTAAATGTGGAGCTCGGTTGTAATTAGTTCAGAAATGATACTGGGCTCATCTTTGATATTAATTATGCTGCTTGTCAATAATATGGTGTCATTATTATTTGAATCCATCACCAACAGACACATAAATGTGTGGATTAACATCCTAAGATTAATACTTTGAGCAGAAAAGGTTATATATAACAGAGTTTTACATTGGCTTTAATTATTTTATTCAATTTCATAAGAAATGGAATAATATTGCTATTTGTAACAAACAAAAAATATCAAGTTTCATTAATATATTTTACAGGGTTTGATTAACTTATAACACTCAATGAAAAGGGGAAATGATAAGATCCATAAGCAATTCTAATTAAAGCCATGATCAGATAAAATGTATATGTTCCATGATGTTCTTAGTATAAAACATTGTTGGTAGATTGACGACAAAGTTTTGTGATAATACAAATAAATACAATTGTATTTATATAAATATATATTATATATATATACAATGAATATGTTCCAGGAAGTTCATAGTAACATGAAAATCACACACAATAATTTGTGGTACTATGTTAGTAGATTCACAACAAAGTTTTGTGATAATACTAATAAATACAATGTAAACTATTATTGCTAATAGTAGCAAATACTAAAAACTATCTTATACAAATATTATTCTGTTATTATGATACCACTTATTAATACTTATGATATTATGTTATGCATTTGTAAATAACACCGATTCAGTAATCTCAGTCAGTTTAGATGGAGTGTATCTAAAAATTCCAGAAAATGGCTCAAAGTATTGTTACAAAATAAATTTTTTTTTTTTTTTTTTGGTGTATATAAAAATGCCAGACAAAGTCTCAAAGTTTGTTCCTAAATACAGATTTCTTTGAATCTTTGGATCACATCTTTCCACTTGAATGCAGAGTAACTAAACATTTACCTAATCTGTTTTTGGAATATCTGTTTCACACATTTGCTCTTTTCATGTGATATGACTAGAAAATCCCCTTACAGACTTGTCTTACACATTGATATATGCAGTGTTTATGAAATCATTGTGAATCCACATTTCAGTGATCTGTGAGAAAAAACATATGAAACGTTCCCAGTACACCTTGACATAAGGGCTATTTTAACCACTATGTCAACTAATAGTTGACCCTGATTTAGGAATTTGGAATTTACCATAGCTGTAAGAAGCAGCATCACCTAATGTTATTATCATATGTGTCCATGTTACTTTTTATCTGAAAGTATTAATTACATACTTGACATTATTTTTAGTGAAAGATGATTATTTTAAGTGCACAAATTCTTTAATGTATATGTAAAAAATGGAATAAAATTTGTGTTGCAAATCTTTTAACAAAGATATTCTAGAGGCAGACAAAGGATGAATAAGGCTAGTGGTCCTTGTATTATTCTTTGTGTATTTTGAAATACACACAGTGGTCCTTGTATTATTCTTTGTGTATTTTGAAATACACACAGAATAATACAAGGACCACTAGAATATGTGCTATATTGAAGTTGTAATCCAAGTATGTTATTTAGCTACTTGTATGTTAGCTAGTATGTTAGCTACATGTATGTTAGCTAGTATGTTAGCTAGTATGTTAGCTAGTATGTTAGCTAGTATGTTAGCTACATGTATGTTAGCTAGTATGTTAGCTAGTATGTTAGCTAGTATGTTAGTTAGTATGTTAGCTAGTATGTTAACTACATGTGTTAGCTACTTGTATGTTAGCTACTTGTATGTTAGCTAGTATGTTAGCTAGTATGTTAACTACATGTATGTTAGCTACTTGTATGTTAGCTACTTGTATGTTAGCTAGTATGTTAGCTAGTATGTTAACTACATGTATGTTAGCTACTTGTATGTTAGCTAGTATGTTAGCTAGTATGTTAGCTAGTATGTTAGCTACTTGTATGTTAGCTAGTATGTTAGCTAGTATGTTAGCTACTTGTATGTTAGCTAGTATGTTAGCTAGTGTGTTGGCTACATGTATGTTAGCTACTTGTATGTTAGCTACTTGTATGTTAGCTACTTGTATGTTAGCTAGTAGGTTAGCTAGTATGTTAGCTAGTATGTTAGCTAGTATGTTAGCTACTTGTATGTTAGCTACTTGTATGTTAGCTACTTGTATGTTAGCTACATGTATGTTAGCTAGTATGTTAGCTTGTAAGTGTTAGCTTGTAGGTTAGCTAGTGTGTTGGCTACTTGTATGTTAGTTAGTATGTTAGCTAGTATGTTAGCTACTCGTATGTTAGCTAGTATGTTAGCTAGTATGTTAGCTACTAGTATGTTAACTACTTGTATGTTAGCTATTTGTAGGTTAGCTAGTATGATAGCTACTTGTATGTTAGCTACTTGTCAACAAGAAATTTCCAAAGAACTTTGACCTCAGTCTGTAATGTAACAATCTTAAACCTTTTGTAAGCTTAGCCAATTGCAATTGCATTCATCAGCAAGTTGTTAGTCTAATGCTTTTGGTTAATACTGCTATTACATGAGGTTTGACTTGAAATTATTTGTAACTGTAATATTTACACGCACTCAGTAGCTACACTCAAATATTTGGGATGTTCTCAGATAAGAAACAATCAATTATTTGTTTAAAGAAAAAAAACAGATGCTTTTTGCCTAATTCAGGGTTCAAACCAGAGACTGGTGTTCAGCCATGGAACAACTGTTGTCTTACTGACACTCCAAAGCTATCAAAATATTTTTTTTGTTGAAAAGATATATAAAAATTCTCTCATCTTCCTACATTAGAACAAATATTTCCAGGCATTTAATTGGATGTTTGTGTCAATTTGATGGCTTGGTATTTTAAACATACCCCATAGTATATATTACTGTAAGTTCTTAAGTAATTTTTGTTGTACAAGAAAGAATAACTGATTTCAAATGTATTTTTGGAAACTGATGTTGCAATTCAGGAATGATTGTTTTAGATTCCACATTTGGTATCAAAACCATGAACATTGTTTCAAGAAGACAGAATTGAACTTATCATGTTTGTGATCAAAGCTGTTAGCCAGATTATTGTGCATTAGACCACTGAAAATCGGGTTATGTACACAAGATTTCTGTGTAGGGTCACACTAAGAAAATAGCCTTCATTTAAAGTCTACAAAGATAGCAATTAAATTACAGTTAGAAAAGCAGAAGAGATACCGTCACTGAAAAACTGAATCCGAAGTTATCAAATGAATCATGAATTACGCAATGCAATCAAGTACTCATCTAGTGAATCCGTGATAAGCTCTTTCTAAATAACCTCTTTCTAAATAACCTCTTAGCTTCTATAGCATTACCTAATATGTACTAAGTCGTTAAGTTGAAAATAATCTTTATACGTTATATTTAGAGCGGTTTTCATATGGTTGGGAAACATACAGTACTGACTTACAGCACGTACACGGCACTACATGCCTAACATCGAAATGGCTACCCATAAGAATGGTTGTTGTATGAGTGGGAAACACAGGGTACTGACTTACAGCAAGTACACGGCACTACATGCCTAACATCGAAATGGCTACCCATAAGAATGGTTGTCGTATGAGTGGGAAACACACGGTACTTACTTACAGCAAGTACACGGCACTATATGCCTAACATCGAAATGGCTTCCCATAAGAATGGTCGTCGTATGAGTGGGAAACACAGGGTACTGACTTACAGCAAGTACACGGTACGACATGCCGTATCATTGAAATGGCTTCCATTAAGAATGGTTGTCGTATGAGTGGGAAACACACGGTACTGACTTTATACAGCACGTACACGGTACGACATGCCGTAACAATAAAATAGCTTCTCATTTTCTTCCAGTAATTCTTACAAATACAATGCGTAGAGCGGCTATAGTATGATCGTTTCCACTCATATCGGCGAAAACCGCTCTACCAACATCTCTCATCTCTACATACCCGGCTCTTTGCACCGCGGTATCACGACATTCAGTTGTTTGTGCGTGTATGTGTGTTTATGTATCAAGTACATATTAACATTTACCACCCTTTTTGACATCTATTGACAGGTTTTACATACCACACAGAGAGAATGTACAATTTTGTTGTAATAATTACTTGAACATGTGCAAATCATGTTGAACTAGCTACTTTACTTTAGGCATGCCTGCGATTCTTCTCTTCGCATATAACTGAAACATTACATAAGTGATAAAATCAACGAACGAGCCTTACTCATCATTTTCCCAGTAAAAACTAAAGCATTATCTTAGTTTATGATAACATTCCAAATGTTTCAGAAGAATTATAAACTTTATAATTCTTCTGAAACATTGTCACATTCAAACATTTAAATGTGATCTATTCGTGAAGCAAAATTATAACATGATCTGACCTTTGAATGTTTACGTTAAAAGATGATCATCGAGCTTTACTTCGTTCCTACCTCGTTTCGTCTTCCTTCAAACAATTCTTTTTTCATCGCGTACCATTGATCTGCAAGAGAAATGCAACTTCACGACCAAAAACTTCGGAATCAAAATTTTTGAATGAATTTATCATGCTGCCCCTCCCTTTTACCTGCCGCTTATCACCAATACTAGAAACGTAGTTGTATTTCCTTAATTAGAATTCTCCTCAATTACACTGTCTCTAATTGTTATTCAAGTGCAATGTACTTGCATGTTCTCCTTATCGTGTCGTTAGTTATCAATTTTTGCCTGGTGATGAACGATTTAGTGAAGTAGCTATTTATATCAGTAGCAAACGTCATTAGGACGCATAGAAATTCTAAACGCCGCTTTTAAGCACATGCGCCAGCGTTCTCTAGAATGTTCGTGCGTCGTTTGTTCGTTCCTTCATTATTTTGCTTATTTTCTAACACAATTAAAGCTAGTCATGAAGATAGGAGAACCAAGGGAAAGTGCGCGCACTAACTAACAAACAGCTTCTACGTGCAAGCGGGAATTTTAACTTTCTTTCACCTGTCGTCTTTTCGTTGTTATCAATATTTCTTCCAATTTGTTGTGACTCTTTATAGTGACATATTTTTATCTTGACAGCCAGGGGGTCCTTGTAGCTGTTATCCTTGTGATTGCCAATTTCTTTGTTGACTTTGCCTATGGACAGGTAGCCATTCAAGGTAATCATATACACGACTTGTATGAAGACAAGTTGTATAATTCTTCTAAGTGGGTACGATGAATGCTAATTTTATTTCACGACAAAACGTTAGTGAGGGGTACAAATTTAAAAATTCAAACTTCTGCTTATGGACGCGTGTCAGTTTACACTCAAGAAAAATTAATGATAAGTGAAGAGACTTGTTCAAAAGCCGCAAAAATGTTTGCTAGAAAGTAAATGTTCAATAGCATATGATTCATACACTCCTTGAAAAGTCAAGGCTCGTTCGACACCAGACGAAGAAGAGACAGTTCTGGTGCCTTCTCCACTTCAGCCGGTGCTTTGATTTGGAATGATAGTATGTTTTGTAAATAGGAATATCCTTCAAGTGGAGTTAAATACCTCCAAGTAGTAAAGTCAAGTAGTTGAATCGGATATGCCAGCTGAGAATATTATTGCAAAGGATAATTCAAATTTACCGTACTCTTGCCCAATATTGGCTTGCAAACAGACAGAAGACCAAGATTGGGCCTTATTACAAATTACAGTTTCAACCACGTGATAGAGCCGAAATCTCGCGCGTCTCGTACATTTTCACTTGCCTGATGGGCGCTCCGTTCGTGGTTGAAACTATAATTTGAAATATGGATATGCGCAGGTACAATGGTATTCTTAATGGGATAAGGCCTATTATTAAAGGGGGACTAGTACGAAAATCGTTCAAAATTTAATTCGGCTGAAACTTTCCTAGAATAATTTCTAAGGGTCTAATAAACACTGGTTAAAGTTTTTTCTTGATATTCCGAAGGGAAGTATTATATTTTTACGAATTCTTAAAGAAGTCAGTGACGTCATTTACTCAACACCATACATCGCTCTGTACATTTCCCTGTATTTTGTGATCAAAATATTCGCTCGTTCCATACTCAATACTGAAAAAAGAGACTTAAAAATCAATTGTAATCACAATAAACGTCAGTAAAGTCTTTCAGCCAACCTTTGGGCTTTATAGAAATAAAATAAATCAAGAAGTTATTTACAAAGAAATGTATGGAGCGGTGTTTAGTGTTGAGTAAATGACGTCACAGACTCCGTTAACGATTCGTAAAAATATAATACTTCCTATCGGAATATCAAGAAAAAAAATGATCTAGTGTTTATTAGAGCCTTAGAGATCATTCCAAGAAAGTTTCAGCCGAATTAAATTTTGAGTGATTTTCGTACTAGTCCCCCTTTAATGTCAGACACTTGTTCCAAACCTCGAGTTTGTTCGAGTATATTAATACCCCTTGGATTAAAGCTGGGGATTAAAATACCTGTCTGCGTTCTTTATATAACCTGTTGAAGTTGTATTAATTAACCTTCAGTATGGAACTAGAAGAGCGACCCTCCTCCTCTCCCCTCCCCTTCTCATCTACCCTGGCGCTCGTCACGTTAGATATAGACCCCTTGCACTAAATACCTACCTAGGAGTCAAACAATTAAAAATGTAAACATCAAAAAGATTTCAATCCTCAAGACTGAAAAGGAATTTTTTTTGTTTTGCCCCCCAGATTGGGAATCAGTACTTGATTACATTGTCTACTGATGTGTTGCACACTGACATGGAAACTTTGTCTTACAGCTATCGATCTTCCTGAAGCTTTTGGATGGAGAGAAACAGATCCAGATGGAATAACTTTGGAACGTTCACAAACGTTTTCTTTGAAACTCCCCGATTATTTTACCCAAAATGACACCAGTAGAGAATTTTCACTTCTTTTCACGATAAATTCGAAATTAGTCAATGCCTTTAACGTTAGTGTTAAATCTGAATCGGCTAATTCTTCTGAAACCTTATTTAGCCTTCTGCTTAGTAAAGGACAAATTACATTTCAAAAAGGAGAAAATATTCTTGGAATACACAAACCGGATTACATCTTTGAAGAATGGCAAAAATTTGTTATCATCTATCGCGGTCTTGAACTACTTCTCCATGACTGCAGGACAGTACAAAGAATACCATTTCCTGAAAGGTCATCGGACTTGCCTCCATGGGATAGAATCGCTGTGACTGTAACACCAAACTTACCTACGAGAGAGGATGTCAGGGTCAGTATATCAATATATAATATAACAGCTCATTAGATATTGGATCCTCTAAGAGACCAGCTGAGATGATCGCATTCCCCGAAAGGAATTATAAGTCAACTATTTTTGCTTAGCATTTCCGAGCAGGGAAAATGGAAAATGCTAATCAAAATAAAATCTCGAATCCTCAATTCTGATTGGTTTAGCTTGAGTTCGTCCTGGAAAAAAAAGAGAAGATGAAATGGAAAGAAGAAAAGTGGCTAGAAAAAATGGGAGTGAAAGAAAAAATATTCATCGAGGAAGTAAGGAAAGATACCGGAATTATAAGAAGAGGGAAGTGAGCCAAGATACTAACTAATGATATAGTGATGATAGTGAGACCTTTCCAACCGAGCCCCTGCCTGCTATCCAAAAAGCCTTCTATTTAACAAAAGATTATGAAGAAAGAAATTTATCGCATATTTAGACACTGACTAGTGCCCATCCTCAAATGTTTGCAAAAAAAGCAAAGTACTTCTTGAATCATACCCAAATCCTTGAATTCATTCTTTTCCAGGAAAACGTTTGCGAGCTAACCTTGATGATTGGGTCTGATGGAGTTTCTGAACACTGTGCTAAGACTTACCCAATATGCCCTAAAGGACCAGATATTATCCGGCCAACTCCTACTTTCATACCAACAGTAGGTATTAGATACTAGTATATAATATAAAGTATTTGTAAATTCAAATATTGATGTTGAAAAATTAAAATAGATCAAGAATGAATGGAAGAAAAACGGACGGACGGATGGATGGATGGATGGATGGATGGATGGATGGATGGATGGATGGATGGATGGATGGATGGATGGATGGATGGATGGATGGATGGATGGATGGATGGATGGATGGATGGATGGATGGATGGATGGATGGATGGATGGATGGATGGATGGATGGATGGATGGATGGATGGATGGATGCATTGGTGTTATGTGGATGAATGGATGGGAGGGTTGATGAATGGTAGATGGGTGCACGAATTTTCTTCATTGTACGTGAAAACTGTCAGGCGATTCTATATGTTTGTCAACATGATTCATTAGACCAGCCAGGTTTGGGTTTAACATCATCTTAAAATAATCAACTTTACTCTTATTTATTTATTTTCAAGGATCCCGGCCCCACTCACTTCATCATAAACCATAAAGGACCTTCTGGCAATAGGGTTAGTTTCTTTAACTATATTGAAACTTATATCGTGAAATTTATTGCATGTTGTTATTGATGTGTGCGGTGTTTCTCAGGGACCAAGAGGAGATCCAGGTCGACCTGGTGGTCTTGGGTGGAAAGGTCCTGTGGTAAGTACTGGAATAAAGTGAAGGTCTTCGGTCATTAGAGCAGTTTTCGTATGACTATGAAAAACGAAAGGCACTGACCGCGCCTTGTCGTGACCGTGGTGTGCTGTGTATGAAGACATTCGGTGCCGTGTCCGTGCCGTGATTTTCCACACTCATATGAAATCTGCTCGATATACAACCTTCCTATCATTATACTAGTTATCACTGAATAGTACATCCATCAGGTACTAACAAGAGGTTTATGTTTCAGGGTCATACAGGGCCTAAAGGCGAAAAGGGGTTTAAAGGAGACAAAGGAGAGACGGTACGTATATGTGTAAGGGGTGTACTCACTAGAGCACTCCATCAAGTTTAAGACGACTTATGGCATAATTGTTAAGATCTTGGAATTTTAAATAAAGATACGTTTCTTTCGCCTTTTTTGAAAATTCCATATCTCTTCTTTCCCCGTATGTAAACAAAGGCTGATTCAGGACCTAGAGGAGCTCGCGGACCCCTCGGCCCACCAGGTGAGATGGTAAGTTGTACGTCTTGCCACCATTTCTCTTACAGCCAGCTAATACTGCAGGCTACAGAGAAAAACGGCACTTAAGGCATGCGGTTTTATATTCCAAATACATGCATATATATAGTCGTTTACTGATAAACTCCGCGTTGATCAAGGAGGAACAACATACAAATCAAGTGATTCCCATAATAATTAGAAATTAAGATTCATTTGTGTATAAAATTGATGATAAGATAATTTTACCGTGCTAACCAGGGTTATATTTATTAAAGGGAACAAAGGGACTCGTAGGACACACTGGATATGCCGGGCATCAGGTATGTTAAATTCAACAGATTTAGTCGTCTGTGTGGAAATCGTGGCACTTAGCCAATCTCTTCTATAGATATTGCACCCTATATTTTTTTATGTAGTACTGTATTTCACTTTTCCTCATGTTTAGGGTATGCAAGGTAAAAAAGGAATCCGCGGAAGAATGGGTGAACTGGTAAGTGGAAAATCTTACTTGAAAAGTTCTGTCATAATGAGCTAGCTTTTGCCAATTTTATACTTTGTATTCCAGATTGAAAGAAAAACACTAGATTATCCTTAATGTGTAAGCTTGCTTTACAGAGCAAGGATAGATTCTTTTCAATTAAATGACTTACTGGATAATTCCTATTTATTCATGTTAATTGTGTTTCTTTTAAGGGTAACCCTGGAATCATGGGCCCGCAAGGCCTACAAGGCATTGAAGGACATCAGGTTTGCGCAAACTATACCATATTGTCATCATACTGATTATTTTCAAGTTAATATATATATGATGTAATGATAGGTATTAAATCTAATAAGTTTATCTATCTGAATGCAGGGCCTCCCTGGACAGATGGGATTCGATGGAAAACAAGGCGAGAAGGTTTGTATCTTAATATGAATTATTCGGGAAAGTAATGTACTTGATGTTGGTGGTTCTCTTATCGTGCTTGCTATTGTTGTTGTCGTTTTTGTTGTTGTTGCTGTATGGACTCTTGTTCCTCATCTATATGAAATAAAACACCCGAACTTGCTTTTAAAGGGATTTTATGGAGATTCTGGACGCATGGGTCTAACTGGCAGTCCTGGAAAGCTTGTGAGTATCCTTCATTTAGAATGAACCTATATCACTTCATTACTACAGCTAGTCATGTGTACATACAAGTAAAACTTAGTAACCATTATAATTCATTACTTTTGTTCAAGGGAGGCCAAGGACCACCAGGTCCAAGAGGTGTAATTGGCCATAGGGTAAATATATGTCATCCTTTATATTTAAATAACTAAAGCGTATGCTTGTAGGATGGGTGAACAACTTAATGCAAAGTAAGAGCAGATTTCGTATGAGTGTGAAAAGTCACTGCACACGGCACGGTTACTGTGCAGCGCGGACACGGGACTTCAAATGTTTCCATACACTCTATATAATATTCCAATGTCGAATGTTTCCATACACTCTATATAATATTCCAATGTCGAATGTTTCCATACACTCTATATAATAGTATTACGCTCTATATAATAGTATTACAACGTGTGTGTTTGACAGGGTGACCGCGGTCCTGGAGGAAAAGCAGGAGAAATTGGACCAAGAGGAGTCACGGTAAATCGTATATTAGTTAGAAGTCTTACAATTCAATAGGAAAGGAGTATTGCATTATTTACACTGATCAAAAACACTATGATGATTCATATGGTAATCAAACTATTTTCCCATTAGAAGTGCCAATACTTGTAGGGGATAAGAGGGCGAGTATTATACATCAGTTCTGCATATGTGGATCGCCTGCACTGAATTTCCAACATCAATGCATAATATTACTTTTCCGTATCTAACGTTATATTTTGGTCTTGTTGTTTTACAAGGGTCCTCGTGGAAGCTTAGGATTCATTGGCGTAAAGGGACAGAAGGTTTGACTTCAATTCTTGTTGCATTTCATATATACGTATGACCGACACCACTACTACCACCACCACCATCATCATCATTACTATCATCATCATCACCACCATCATCATCATCACCATCATCATCATCTTCATCATCACCATCATCATCATCATCATCATCATCACCATCATTATCATCATCATCATCATCACCATCACCATCACCATCATTATCATCATCATCATTATCGTCATCATTATCATCATCATCACCATCACCATCATTATCATCATCATCATCTTCATCATTATCGTCATCATTACTATCATCATCTTCATCATCACCATCATCATCATTATCATCATCATCATCATCTTCATCATCATTATCGTCATCATTATCATCATCATCACCATCATCATCATCATCTTCATCATTAGGAAAAGTAGTCACTGACCATTATAATCGTCATTGTCATCATCATTCTTTATGTAGTTATCAGTATATTGAAGAAGAAAGTACTATTTCAAACAAGATAACGCTTGACTAAACTAATAAATATTAGCTATTTATACTGCAAATCAAATAATCTTCTGTTTGTTTGTTAAATTCAGGGAGTGCCGGGACGAAAGGGAGTGAAAGGAGAGGAGGGCAATAAAGGAAAAATGGTAACAATATACGTCGATTGATTTTCTTATTATGTTTTCTGATTTCAAAATCATCTCTACCTATTGTCCATTTTTTTACTGTCTTCTAAATGAATTTAAGGGCCTGTCAGGAAACATGGGCGAGAAAGGAAGAATGGGACCACGGGGACCAAGAGTAAGTAAACCTGCGCCGACATTATTTAGATAACTCAGTCTGAATTGTGACGTTTGATAAAAAAAATTACTAGCAACTCTTACTTAACACCACGAGAATGTTATTTTTGTTGTTCAAGTCATGATCTTATTTCTTTTTCGTTTACCTTTAGGGTGTGGATGGGGCAAATGGTCCAAGAGGCGATCTGGGAATTGCTGGTAAAAAGGTACAATTTTAACATTACTACAATTATCCCTTAGCCTTCACTTTTGTTAAGATCATATTTACTAGTTACTATATGTAACAGCTATTTCTTACTATCGTTTGGTGTTTTGTCTCGTAGGGAATTACTGGCCAGCCTGGAATACCAGGGTTTCCTGGTAAAAGCGGTGCAAAGGTCAGACCTGTTTCTATTTCATTTCTATGTTCTCTGCTATCTTTCTATATCTATTCAGTTTTCCATTCAACTGATATCACTAATCATTTTTAGGGTCCCACTGGCATCGACGGAAAATCTGGCATCGTTGGATTAAAAGGACCAAGGGTACATTTACATCTTTCTTGAAATAGTATCAGTGTGAATCTTACGACATTTCACAACTAAACAAATCTATGCGACTTAAAGATTATTGGTCGTCAAATACCGCGTAAGCACTAATACATTTTTATGGCAACCTTTTTTAGGGTGAGACTGGAAATCCTGGCAACAAGGGTCCTGAAGGGGGCGTGGTGAGTTGTGATATGACAATCTTGTATTATTGATTGCCTGAGGGAGAAATGGGACTAACAAATCAACGTTCCCTTACTCCAGGGCCGAGCAGGACTTAAAGGTGACACGGGATATCCTGGTGTTGATGGCTTTAAGGTATGAGAGTATAATCACATTGCCTCGAATAATATAAGCTGTCATGCATACAAAATATAACGCCGGTGTAATGCAATATGATGCTATAATACAGACAGACATATCACAGAATTGCTAAATAAAAGTGTTAGAGTGCTTTTCATCTTCTACCTGCGTTCTAGACAACTCCCTTCAGACGTGGCATGTTTTCTATTTCGTTTTCTGGACATCAATCATGCACTGAATGGTCTGAGCTATAAAGACGATGATTGATGAATGAATATTGAACCGTGATGTAAGCAAGGCCCGATGTCTCAACGTTATTGAGGTCGCAGAAACATGAAATCGAACATAATGAAAACTTGTTTGGTTGTCTAAACATTTGACAGTGATTGTAAAGCTACGAACACACGCTGCAATATTGCGCGCAATTAATATTGCTGAAGTAGAAAACGATCCTACTTCAGCAACATTGCCTGCAATATTGCGCGCAATATTGCACCGTGTGTTTGCGCCTTTATAACAGTGCGCAACGAAGAACACTAAAATCTTGGGGTGTTTTTGTCGATGAATTAGAAAATCGGAGCCCGTGTATACTTCAATATTATCAATCAATCAATATAATTCTAAACGTCTTTACTCAGGGTAGAGCTGGGAACCGTGGTGAACTGGGAGATCAAGGCGGAATGGTAAGAGTTTACTTATGTAATTACATTCATCTATTATTGGCGATGTTTAAAAGGTTATCAAATTAATCGCCAAAATATGTCAACAGCATATTAAATAATTAAATGTCATTGCCCTCCTTTAAGCTATCTCGGTCATATCAGTTAGATTAATGGAGGTATATTAAAAATAACGAGAACTGTCGCATGATAGTTATCGCACTTCTTATCACCCATAATATAGTATTGGTCTCACAAAACGCACACACAATATTTTAGTTCTCAATTCTCTATCTCTATTTCTAAACTAAAAACATTTTTGTTCATATAGGGACCACCTGGTAAAAAAGGAGCCCTCGGTGACCCAGGGACACATGGCGTACCTGTAAGTTAAACTGTCTGATACGAGTACCTAAGAGGTGACCTGAGACGTGATAATGATAACTTATACTTTCAACCCTCTTTACCCCTTCCATCTAAGTTAACATCGAAACATATACGTTGCACTTATATACGTACTTTTAAGAAGTATGCATTTTTGTATATTTATCCTACACTACCGAAAATAGGGCCAATCAGAATGCAGGAAGACCGGTGTATATTCGTCGATATTTCACTCTTCCTTCCCATCATGCACCGTCAGTTGAATTTACGCATTTGTATTTTCAATGGTGTGTGATAAAATAGTTATACAATGCTTTTTCGTGGCACACCATGGAATATCCCACTTGCCACTTGTATTTTCTTAGTAAACACACTCGCCTAAAGGCTCGTTTGTATACTAGAAAATACAAGTGACGCGTTGGATATTCCATGGTATACCACTCGAAACCATTGTATAACTAGTATATATTTCTTAGGGACCTCGTGGTCTTAATGGTACTCAAGGTCCGAATGGTGATCCCGGGGCTGCCGTAAGTATTTTTATTATTAGATTTTTACAGCTATCTTTCTGTTCTTTCCTATATATGTCGATTAGGTCGACAGGCATCCAAACACTGTGCGGCATGGAATCAGACTAGTTGTGAAATTTGAGTCGTGACAATTTACGACAACTGGTTGGACCAGGTCGAGGGGTCCTTATTGTTAATAACTATTTTAATAGATAAATCAAATGGTTTTTGTTGAGACAGGGCCTTACTGGGAAGCCTGGTGACCAAGGTACCAATGGAAAGATAGGGATAATGGTTAGTACCGCTTCCAGTATAATTTCTAAAATGATCAATGAGCAGCAAAACTGTAAAAGAGGATGATAGTGCATATATATTTTTTTCTTAATAACTGATTTCTGATGCCTCCACGGAATTTCAACTCAAAATCAAAGAGGCTATTCAGATCAATTGGGAAAACCCCTCACTTAATTCCCAAGTGAAACATGTTAGTTTAAGACTAGCATTGTAATTCACGATTTATGCTTTTTAGTTTTCTCATTTATATTCTTTTGCCTACACCTATTTATACTCTTGCTCTATTGCACCATTTACACTAGTGATGGCAGCAGGGCTGCTGAAACATCTATATAAAACTTAAATCTGTCGTGTTATGTATTAAAATGATATTTTTTTATTGTTAATATGATACTAGGGACCACCGGGATTTGAAGGGGTTCTTGGAACGACTGGTGAAACAGGAGGTGTGGTAAGTATCAATCTAAGTCTTAGGAAATCAAGTTATTAGAAGTGGTTGTCAATTTATTTTGGTAACATGGATAAACCCACGTACAATGGTATTCTTAATCTGAAAAAAATATTTTCTTAACTATCACCAACATTAGTCTCCCTCGCATCCGGTTTTAGTGTCGTCACGCCACCCGTTCCATCAGAGGGATCGCGTGACGACACTAAAACTGGATGCAAAGAAGACTACACCAACATGGCCGCGATACAATTAATTGAAAAATGTACTCATAAAAGAAGTTTTACAAGCCCCTGATTGGTTAATTATAAAATAGTTAAATAGGATAATACCAAATTGTGTGTAATCCTTTTAGGGACCGAAAGGCAGAAGGGGAAAGCAAGGAGGAAAGGGCGAGGAAGGCAAGCAGGTAAAGTAACTGCGTAAAGTAAAAAGCCAGGGTTTCAGATAAACATTTCATTCCAAAATGATGGTTATGATGATGGTGGCGATGACAATGATGAAGTTGGTGGTGATAATGACTATAATTATGGTGGTGGTGATAATGACTATATGGTGATGGTGATGATGATGGTTGTGATGTGGTTATGATGATGGTGGTGGTGATAATGACTATATGGTGATGGTGATGATGATGGTTGTGATGTGGTTATGATGATGGTGGTGGTGATAATGACTATATGGTGATAGTGATGATGATGGTTGTGATGTGGTTATGATGATGGTGGTGGTGATAATGACTATATGGTGATGGTGATGATGATGGTTGTGATGTGGTTATGATGATGGTGGTGGTGATAATGACTATATGGTGAAGGTGATGATGATGGTGATGGTGATGGTGATGATGATGGTTGTGATGTGGTTATGATGATGGTGGTGGTGATAATGACTATATGGTGATGGTGATGATGATGGTTGTGATGTGGTTATGATGATGGTGGTGGTGATAATGACTATATGGTGATGGTGATGATGATGGTTGTGATGTGGTTATGATGATGGTGGTGGTGATAATGACTATATGGTGATGGTTGTGATGTGGTTATGATGATGGTGGTGGTGATAATGACTATATGGTGATGGTGATGATGATGGTTGTGATGTGGTTATGATGATGGTGGTGGTGATAATGACTATATGGTGATGGTGATGATGATGGTTGTGATGTGGTTATGATGATGGTGGTGGTGATAATGACTATATGGTGATGGTGATGATGATGGTTGTGATGTGGTTATGATGATGGTGGTGGTGATAATGAGTATATGGTGATGGTGATGATGATGGTTGTGATGTGGTTATGATGATGGTGGTGGTGATAATGACTATATGGTGATGGTGATGATGATGGTTGTGATGTGGTTATGATGATGGTGGTGGTGATAATGACTATATGGTGATGGTGATGATGATGGTTGTGATGTGGTTATGATGATGGTGGTGGTGATAATGACTATATGGTGATAGTGATAATGATGATAACCTAAATGCTTTACTACATTGTTCTTTTCCAGGGTTTGATTGGACGAACCGGTGAAGCAGGGTTTCCTGGAAGGCAGGTATGAACATTGCAAATTGCTCTTAGCTTATTAGTCTTAACCAATCCAAGCCAATAAACATCTATTTTCCTTTTGTTATAGGGTGACGTAGGATTGGAAGGCTTGGTTGGAGAAGATGGCGTATTGGTAATGCAATGCCTCATGTCTTCACTACATATATTACAGTCCCACTTATATTCATCTATGATACTATGTACTTATTGACTGAGTTAAGGTCGGTCCGAACGGGAAAATATTTGGCTCGAGGTCCTGAAGTACGGAACGAGCGCAGCGAGTTCCGTGCCAAGGACCGAGAGCCAAATATTTTCCCGTTCGGACCGACCTTAACTCAGTCAATAAGCATTTTATCATATGACCACATATAAAAAATCGATTTCAAAGCGTTTTTAATAAATGCGAATCAAAATGCGTAGTTTTTACATGATTGACGGCAGCGAGTCCGAACGGCGAGTCCGAACGGGAAGTTATTACACTTTTCGGAAAAGCGTACTTTTTTTGCTGACGACATTTTCCCCAAAGGTTTTTTTTAGAATCACGCGTACAGTGAAATACGGTCATATGATAAAGCTGGTTATCATTTCGTCCTTTACCATTCTTAATATTACTGTGCTACAAAAGTGCAGAGTTTGTGAGAAGAGTAAGGTTACGTTATTCTGAAATTCATCGGGATCATATCACGGTACCAAAATTTCAGTAGCCTGAATACAATATTAGCTATACGACAACTTTAAGCGATCGCGTCTTCAATAGTTTTATATTTGCTCAACACTCAGTTAATATCAGTTTTCTGTTGTTCAGGGTGTCATCGGTAGAAGAGGAGACTCTGGAGATATGGGATCCGATGGAGAGCCGGTGAGTATTTCACACTTATTTTATAAAATGTTTTCTAATAAGAATTTATAAATATCATATATAAGCAAACTGATATATTATATTAAGTTTCATATACTCACTGATTTGAAAACAATATAGAATGCTATACTGGCCCCTATTTGTATTTGAATGGTAGTGTTACATATATAGAATTTCTTATGGAAAGTCATTGCCGACTAACTTCAACAAATCATCCCTCTCTTCCCTCCCCTCCCCCAAAACACATGGTCGTAATAATTAATAAACTGTCAATGGGAAAGGTGTCCCTGGATACGCCCCTGCTAGTGATACTACCCTCCGAAGCGTTAGCTGCCCCCTCCACACAAGAACGTACCTTCCTTATGCCTAGAGACCCTTTTATGTATGGGGAAACAATGTGGCAAATTTGTGGGGTAAGGTAGCCGTACCGAATCTTGCCGTCGCCATAACTACAACTTATGATTACATGGTACGTATAAAAACAATTAAAAACATTTTAAAATGTTGTGCCTTCCGTGAACGTGCCGTTAGTCAGTATCGTACATTTACACAAAAACCTATTTAGGGATTATATTAATGGAGTGGACTGTTAATAAGCATAGGGCTCCCTAGTTGGGTAACGGTGTGTACTGTGATTACCAGACAACCGTTGTAATTCTGGACTATCAATATTGACTGTAGATCCATGATCTAGGGTCCAGCTGGTTCGACTGGTCCTATTGGCTTCAATGGCACCCGAGGACTACAGGTAACCACCGAACCTTTCATGTTCTCACTAATTCTCTTCATATTAGACTATAGTAGATAGCGTCTTAACGATTAAAATCAAAAATGGCTGACTAAAATTTGTTTTACTATACAGTTATTTCCAATGAATTGCACGGTTTGAATATTATATATGTTGTCTTTTAAATAGGGTTTTGTTGGAGCAGTAGGCGATGATGGTGAGCGCGGAAAACCTGGACCGAAGGTACTTGACAACTCAACTCTATCATTATTTCCCAAATCATTTTTAACAGTGATGAAATAAGAATCTGTCAAAGAGTGCTAAGCAGTACCATATAATAATTCACTCACTGTTTATTCCATTAGGGCGGCATCGGATCAAAAGGTCGCGTTGGCTTCACGGGAGAGATAGGAGATCAGGTGGATATTAACTGAAAAATAATAAATATCAATAAATTAATCAATAAATTGTTCTTGTGTAATTTTTACTGTTTGTAACATTTGATCAGAAAAGCACTAGCCAATAAAAATGATTTTAAATATTAATGATTTATTTATTTATTTCAAGGGTCCAGATGGGCCGAAAGGTGAGCCGGGAGAAATCGGCATGAAAGGTTTAACGGTAGGTGGTTCTTCTCTATGAACAATATCGATTCCTGTGAATATCATTAGCTAAAATTGCCGGACAGCAAAGCTGACCTTATTATTCACTTATAGGGTGTGATTGGAGCAGTCGGTCCCATGGGAATGGCAGGCGAGCTTGGACAGAAGGTATGGTTCAATTTCAGTTGCTCTCATTTATCCTGAATATGAATATGGTTTCTAAAGATTGGGATGTTACTACATGTATTAAGGTAGTTATTTATATGTTAATATCTCTGCTTGTGCATTAGGGTGAAATTGGTTTTCCAGGAACTATTGGTTTTTCAGGAAATTCAGGCGTCGAGGTAAAATATTCTGACATTCAGTACACTGAACAAGTGTAATATTACTATAACCTATTGTTGCATTTTGAACTGGTCAATTTAATAGGGTATCATGGGTCCCCTAGGCAAGCCTGGTCCACTGGGAAAGATTGGAGGAAAGGTACGTATCTATTCGTAATGTGTATAGTAATATCACCGACGAACGTATTCATTGATACTGTGTTGGATTTGTTTTCAGGGAGCTGGAGGTGATACAGGACAGTCTGGCGTCAAAGGTCTCAAAGGCGTCGCTGTAAGTATATACTTCTTTTGGTTATTGTGATAATAAAATCAAATACTAAATATCAAAATACTTGATCATGCGATTAATTTCCGCCTTGTTTGACCCTTTTCATATATGATCACGTGATTACTTCCGCTATGTTTAGCTTGATCACTTGATTTCCCCCCGCCATGTTTGACCTTCAACTGTTTACTTATTTCCGTACCACAGGGTCTAGTGGGATTCCGCGGACACCCTGGTCCACCAGGAGATATCGGCAGTGCAGGTGAACAACAGGGGGCGCCTGGGAAAAAAGGATCATCTGGACGCCCCGGAAAGAAGGTAATAATGATATTCAAAGTATTAAGTAATAGCAGTTCCAGATGCTATATATGACGTACTGGGGAAGAGATATTTTAGTAAGGAAAGTGGTGAATGAGAAAATTAAGTTCGAAACGTAGTGTGCATAAGCCAATTAATGTTTCTGTACTTTTCGTTTTATATCAGGGACCAAAAGGAGACAAAGGATCAATTGGTACTTTCGGAAAAATTGGCCACAAGGTAGGAGGTTTTTTCCTTGATTTTTATAAAGGCACTCTTTTCTATAATTTTTTAGTGGATAAGATTAAAACAGCTTAATTTTGTTTAGGGAATCGTGGGAGACGAAGGGAGTATTGGAAACCGAGGTCCCATTGGAACAGCGGTAAGTGTATTATAGACCCTTTGCACGTGCGCACAAGCGCATTTGATCATCTTTATGGAAAATGCGCTATATAAGTTAATAAATTATTATTATTATTAAATTATTATTATTATTATTATTATTACGTAACGTTAGAGCAGTTCAATTTGGAGGGCAAAACAAAGGAATTTCGATCTCCTGAGAATTGGAACCTATTGTTTTGTCCTCCAAATTGAGCTGCAATCCGACGTGCTGCAAGGGGTCTATACGTATTAATAGAAGAGTTTTAGGCAGATGATCTGTCGTCGAACCTTCCTCCCACATTTAGAATCGAAATTAAAAACTACATTGCATAGACTAGAAAACGAAAAACCGTATACAATCCTGTTTCTAGCGCAGTGCATCGGGAGGGAATGAGCAGAAGTATTCATAACTAAATGTTTTGTCTTTCATTTCAGGGCGAAGACCGTGAAGTAGGGCCCAAAGGAGAACGAGGCTCTGTCGGAGGTCAGGTAAAGTTCTACTTGTTTTTTAGGCCCTGCCCCACCCACCCCTCCCCTCCCCTTTTATTCACACTCCATTTCCACATAATCTTAAAAAAGTTTCTTAATAAAATAAACCACTGAGTAGATTACGCTCACCCAAATTATATGTAAATAAAAAACGGTCGTGTTATGGCGAACTTCAGAGGATTTTTATGAACATAATGCCATATTACTGATATTACTGATACTACTTGTGTTTGAGATTATTGTATTCTATCGGCTATTAACGTTGTTTATGGTTATTTTATAGGGTAAGCCTGGAATACCGGGTCCCATCGGAGACATAGGCGAACGTGGACCACAGGTATAGTCAATAAAAAGCCAAAACCTTATTACAATAATAATGTATGCCATATCCTTAGGTAATCAGTGATTGAAAATTCTCACACCCCACCCCACCCTTCCTACAGATTTAAGACCTTTTTTCTTCTTTGTTTGTTATTTTGTTGTTGTTGTTTTTTGTATGAGTCGTATAACATTTAACAGTTCTTATTGGATATAGTTTAATGATTTTTTGCCCTCTTATGTTTAGGGCAAAGGTGGCTCCAAAGGCCCACACGGTGCATATGGAGCATTTGGTCTCAAGGTAAGCAGAATTCACTCTCTATCACTTGATCTTTGGCTTTCGTTTTCATATCTAATTTTTCGTTTGATGCCACTGACAGGGCGAAGTTGGTGAGCCTGGCCTATTGGGGAAGCCTGGAAAAATCGGCGCTGAGGTAATCCGCTTTTATATTTTCCCCGCTTACCAAACCGTTGCATTAAACCTGTTTGTTACAAACCATATCAGCAACTTTTGTTAACATCATTTATTACTTTGCGTTACAGGGTTTAGCTGGAGCGAATGGAGAGAGAGGCGATCCCGGGAAAGTTGGAGTCGAGGTTATGACTTAGAGTGTGTTTCATTTACCAGCCTGCTTCAACTATTGTCATAAAATTAAATATTATCAATATCACTTCTTTTCAAATCCCCCATCTCTCCCTCGTAGGATGCTGAAGTTCATTTAGCGTTATTATCTTACATATTGTTACAGTCAAACTAAGAAAACCGTGAACACCTAAAATATGTCTGGAATGTTTATTTAGACCGTTGCTTTTAAAAAAGATGTTTCCCACCACCATGAAAAGAGTTTGTTTTGAATCCTTTTGTCGTGTATCCGTCTGTCTCGAATAGAAATCTCTAATTTCACGAGAATAAAACTAAAATATGAAGTTTGAAACTTTTAAACGGGAAAAAACTTTGCGTGACCGCGCTGTGATCAAACACATAAACATTCCAGACATATTTTAGGTATTCACGGTTTTCTTAGTTTGACTGTAAATACGCATTCAGTATCCAACTCTACTTAGTAGAGTACTAATATCGCAGGAGAAAGCCTGGAGCGAGTACATATATCCTGCGATATTTGTACTACACAAATAATTTACCGCGCGCGGTAGCGCAACTCAAGTCAAGCCTGGCGGGCTGGACAAAATACTGCAGACTCGAAAAAAAAATCCAATATCTAATAAATGTGTAAATGTGTAGATTTGAATGTTTTAAAAGACCATTTCATTTTTCGGTCCGTATCGTAAGTTATGGACCACAAATTGACCAATCATAGCGTGTGATAATTGCCATGTAATAATTAGCATTTATCATAAATCATTATAGACGTATTTGTATTTTTTGTACTAACGTTCTGTTTTCTGGTCTGTTTTAGGGCAAAAAAGGTGAGGTGGGACTTAAAGGCCACAAGGGCTCAACTGGTGATCAGGTACATGCCGTTTTCTTCTGTTCCATTTTACAATGAAAGTAATTTAACTGCAAGTGTTAGCTAGATCTTTCAAGTTACTTTCTGCCATGATGTGTGTGTTTGGCATGTCACTGAGGTGACGTGGCCACTTTGATGGCTGCCCTAAATTTATCTCTATCTGTTCTGCCATAATGCGATCCCATTCCAAATGTGTTGTCACTACTTCTAAAAACGTGTAAAGTATAGTTGTTACTGTGTTTGTTGTAGGGCCCAAGAGGAGATGCAGGGTCAAAAGGAAAAGGAGGAGGTGTAGGACCCAAGGTTGGTACGTTTATTCTTTATATCTCACTTTTCCTATTTTCCTCTTAGAATAGCTTGAAGACACTATCAGTTTTCTTTTCCTTTCTGTTTCATTCATATTTATTGTTGCTGTGAACTCAAACATGTTTGAATTCCGTTACAGGGCAAACTCGGTGATCGAGGGCCCATAGGGAAAGTAGGCGCTCAAGGTCCTAGGGTAAATACTCTTAGATACAAATACGACAACACAGATCAGTGAATCAGTAGTAGTAGTGGTACTGGTATATGCCAGCTTTCTAAGCTTTTCAGGCTCTCGATTAGACAATCTTTAACCATGGCTACATCAACAGTTCAACGTTTCAGCTGACTCGGAAAATCTCACAAAAATGAACTCCATTCGTCTATCCTCCGATTTAATGTGATGTAACGCAGTCCCACATACAGTGCCGCAACTGAAATTTAATCTATTAATCTATAGTCCAGACTCCCCCACAGCCGTTTTTAGGGTCGTCACGCAATGCTCCTTGTTTGGAGGGAGCGTTGCGTGACGACCCTAAAAACGGCTGCGGGAACGACTAGATCACTCGTGCTTAATCCTAATATTGCCTTAACCTCAGAGACTGATTTGACGTCTTTCCATTACCGTGCCCTCCAGGAAGAGATTTAGTGCGGACTATGTGATACGTGTAATATCTTCTGAGTATTCTTAACAGTGTCTGTTATTCACAGGGACTTAAAGGTCCGATAGGAGATCCTGGTCCAAAGGGAATCCCTGGTATTGTGGTAAGAGTGCGCAAATATCAGTAGCCTTTTAGAAACAAAATAGGATACACATTATATATCTTATGCTTGTTTTTTTAATTGTCCTCTCTCTTAAAATTAGGGCCCTAAAGCATTTGTTGGTGATCCTGGAGGAGGAGGCACACCTGGCAAACAGGTATATGCTAAAACATAAAGATGCTAGAATCGTATCTTTTCAGAAGTCTTTATAATCCAGAATAGAAGAAGAGCTGGAGGAAGTGGAACAATTTACATAGAACTTTTTTCTAAGAGTTCCACCTTTATCCAATTCAAGTGTCTTGAAGCCGCAATCGCAACCTTGAAAATATAGGTTCATTTATTTATGTATAGGAGTAAGAGGATACTTTCCATTATAGGCATATCGAACATCCTCAATGAGCCATCTTTTCTAAATTGCTTTAATTGTTACGTATCCCCCTCTCCGTAATAAAGGCTCCAAACATACTATCCTTTACCTTGCGCTAATATTTTATGTTTTTGTTGTTATAATCGAACCTTCTTAGGGTGCTAGAGGCTATTCTGGAGAACCAGGCAATCTTGGCCTCAAAGGAAAGCGGGTAAGATTATCTAATCAAAAAGATTTTGAAGTTAAAAGAAATTAATCTATGGATATTATTCATCGTTAGGGAGATCATGGTAAAATGGGCAAGGATGGGCGGAATGGAAGAAAAGGGCCATCGGTAAGCACAATTATCAATACATTGTTTGCACGTGACGTCAGCGCGGCCATATTGGTGTACGTAAACAATAGTACGTTCTCTATTCTTCGGGAATTGAACTCTCTTTTTATGCAAAAACTGTTCAGCAATATGGCAGCCTTGTCATGTGAGTGAAAACGATCTATAGCATTTCAATATCACTTTTATATTACGCTAAGGATCTGTCCTGCATATTTTACTTCCAATAGGGCAGCAGCGGAGGTAGAGGCAAGCGTGGTGGACCTGGAAGGCCTGGCACCGAGGTAATATAGTTTCGTAATAACCAATATTATTTGATCTTATCAAGTGTATCTGTGATTCCAAATAACATAGTCGAGCTTCTTAACTAAAATGTGTACGTTTGTCTTTCAGGGTTTCCATGGAAAGGAAGTAAGCAAGAATTGGATTTTAAAGGTTCTGTTGTTTACACTTAATCCTAACAGAGATATTAATTTTGTTTTCTTTTCACTTAGGGTGTCAAAGGGATAAGGGTAAGTACGATCTATACTTGCAAAATACATTTCAGTGATTCACATGTCGTTCCAGAGGTGGGTTTAGGGGGGAGAGGGGAGGGGGAAGGCGCCCCTTCTCAGGGTAAAGGTTGCTATATTAAGGACCGTATCGAGATTCTTTCTCTACCCATTCAAATTCTTGCAATACTGTTCCTCAACTAATTGTGATATATTTTTTTCTTTACTTTTTTCATTTAGGGTGATGAAGGTGTCAAGGTACATTATGAATATGCTGATTTCTGTTTGTTGTTCGTTTGTTATTTCATTAACGCTAAGCTTTATTTGTTCTTATGACTTGCAGGGTGTAAAGGGACCTCCGGTAAGTGAAAAACTAATAAAACCGCATTCTAGTTATATAATGCTACTGAAAACACGAAGAAACTTTGAAATGTTTGGTATCTTGTCCAAGTGATAGATGTTAACCAATGGGAATATTGTCTCTGAATTATTATGTTCCTCAAAATGTGTTAAAGTAACCAGCATTAACTTTTTTGTTCATTTTTTTAGGGACCTAGAGGACGACCGGTAAGTATCCCACCTTCAATTTGTCATCACTGTTCATTTAAGTGTATTAACTCTGTATTAACTACAACCTTACTGTTTTTCCTCACAGGGCAGACCTGGACCAATGCGTGGGTTACATCTGCTTAGTGCGCGTCTAGATCAGGTAAATCATAAGACATATAGACTACGAATAATCTTCGAATATATACCCCTTTCACCTGACGTCAAAGCAGCTCAATTACGAGGACAAAAAAAAAAGAATTTCAATCTCCTGCTAACTGGAATCTATTCTTTTGTCCTTCAAATTGAGGTGCATTCCGACGTGCTGCAAGTGTCTATATATTTTCCTTTCGCGGGAGAAGTTTTTCTCTTCACTATTGAATTGTAGGGTTCTCATTACCTAAACATTTGATAATGGGTAAAGAGAGTTACGCCTATTTTCAGCATGGGGGAAAGTACTAACGATTAAACATTGAAATTTGACCAAATGGTGTAAATTTTATAACCTATAGTTCATCCCAGGTAACAAGGAAAGTCTCTACATGTCAGCAGTGGATGATACAAAATATCCCCTGGGTACCCGTCACAATCCTGCTCTGACCTGTAAAGAACTGAGGAATGTAACAGGCATAAAAGATGGTAAGGACAGGTAAATTTCTCAGTATATACTATTGATATTACAACAAAAAAAGATTCTTCGTTTGCACATGACGTTTACAAAAGCCACGGTCGCCATGTTGGAAGACTTTTTCAATGAATTCTTTTGTTATATCTTCCAACATGGCGACCGTGGCTTTTGTTATTTTACTCCCTCGGGAATGATTGCAAACCAAGAATAGAAAGAAAACTTGTTCATGGACCATTTGACATTTGTAAAATACCAATACATTGAAATAGAGAAAGAAATCTATCATATCATTAAGTTTTGCTCATAATTAACTTGAAGTCTCCTTGGTTGGAGTATACATTAACAATGTTCTGCTTTCTCAGGGATGTTTTGGATCGATCCTAACTTAGGTTGCCCTGGCGATGCAGTCAAAGTACTTTGCAAGTTTGAAACCCGAGAAACGTGCATTATGCCCCATTTTAGTATGGTAAGGTACATTCATTCGATGCCATAACTCATAATCTGATTGAATTAGTTGTTGACTCTATTAGTGTTGTTTGATATCCTAGATACCAAAGCAAAAGTGGCATAACAGCACTTCTCCAGGATGGCAAAAATTCTCAGATGTTGCAAAAGGATCCAAGGTAATAAACTAGCTTAATCGAACCTTTGCAGGGAAGACCAAACCTTGTAAACCTTATAGTATAGGGTACGACATATTACAGAGGATATGTTGCTGTATAATTTATGAGACTGTTCTTGTTATTATCCTATTAACCAAAACTGATGTTGCACCCTAATTTGTTGCACCCTAATTTGTCGCACCCTAATTTGTCGCACCCTAATTTGTCGCACCCTAATTTGTCGCACCCTAATTTGTCGCACCCTAATTTGTCGCACCCTAATTTGTTGCACCCTAATTTGTCGCACCCTAATTTGTCGCACCCTAATTTGTTGCACCCTAATTAATTGCACCCTAATTTGTTGCACCCTAATTTGTTACCCACTCTTGATTAACTGGATTTTCGTTCTATTTAGATCAAGTACAGGATTAGCAAAGTGCAGCTAAACTTTCTTCGATTACTAAGCACTAGCGTATCACAGCAGATTGTCATCAAATGCAAATCTGTAGTGGTATGGTTTCACAAAACTACCAAAAGCTTTCGATATTCATGGAAATTCCATGGACCCTATGGTCAAGAATTCTCCTCCTCCGCTAAATCTCGTCCAAAAGTCGTGAAAGACAATTGTAAGGTAAGTTGGCATTCTGCGCATGCTCGAGCTAAGCATTATGGGACAACGTCACAACTCTAACTATTGTCTATGGCACGCCCTCCTCTTCCTATCTGCTTTTTGGACATGCGCAGTATATTCATAGGCTGAAATACTTTTCCTGGGTTTGACATTCGAAATTTTAATTGTTCCTGCAGTATGATGATGGCAAGTGGCGACGAACGGTGTTCAAATTTTCGAGCGAAAAGATCAGTCAACTCCCAATAGAAGACTTCTCCTTCTACCACAGAAGTCTCCCAGAAGAACAGCTTGGCGCCAAAATTGGTCCGGTTTGCTTCCAGTGATAGGTCATTTAATCGTTAATGTCTCACTAGATTACTTAACACTACTAGTTAATAACATAAAAAACTACAGCATCCCACGATCACGGAAAGTATCTCCTTATTTATTGGATTGAGCTGGATGCTCGTTGTTTTACCAAATACTCTCATCACTTTTACTTTTGTTTATTGCAGTAAATATCTGTTTGTGCCCATTAAAATATCCTAGCATGACAATATCTTGAATTCGTTAATCAGTTTATAGTACAAAGTTTGTTCAAACATGTAGCATGCCCTCGGAGAAGTAAATTCGAGTTCAAAAACCCCATCTGTTAACGTTAACGTTAACAACTTAAAGTTAAAAATCGAAGTATTCGCATCTTGACACGAGCCATGTTTCATTGCATACATCCAAACGATTACTTTATACCAACATATTGTAGTTTCTAGAATTGAATATGATTGAGTTTCATTCTCATTCAAATAAATATCAATGCTTATTACTATCGACAGTTGCAGTAAATCCCTGATTTTCGTTTAACCAGAAAAATTCACGCTTTGACGAACATTTCATAGTAAAGAGATTTCCCCCTTTTTTTACTTTTTCCTGGGGCTTTAGAACTATATGCATAACATACACATTTCAGTTTTAATTATAAATATATTCGATATGTAAGTGTGTTGTATTGATAATAGATAGAATTAATATTATTAATATCAGTATCGTCAGAGCAGACTTAACAGTTAAAGAGACCTATCACGTAACCATGGTAACATTAAAGCAATTTCCCTCGTGGAATTTTGGACGGTTTATAAAGAAAGATATCGTACACAAGGTAGTGGCGTGCAACTCAAGTCCTGACCAAGGCTCTCTTAGTAGCTTAGGGTTGAAACTTAGACTAGTGTTAAGACAAACACAAGAAAGACACAATAAATAGTTTCAAAGGTGTGGTTTTATGTTTCTGTGAAAATATCATCCATAGGGGGTCTTCAAGGTACCAAAATCAATTAAAAATTCGTGCTATAATTATTTACTCATAGTAAAGTATTTCATGGAGATAAACATTAAAACTTCCGCGATTTTTTCTTTCCTAAGCTACACGTTTATAACTTTGCATGTAAAACTTTCTGGTCAGCGGTATCATTCAATGGCTTTTCAAAATGGCGGATACGTGTCAATATTTAATCATACGTTAAGAAACCTTTGCACTGTAAATTATGTTTTCCTGTCTGTTATCGCTGGACACAAGACCATTTAGACTATAAATTATCGATTATAAAACATCCAGCGCTCGTATATATGCAGGAATTGTACCGCTAACTGGCAATAAGTTGTCTTACTGGAATAACATTAGAATGACTTTAGAAGGTATATAAACTTACTCACCGTCTACAGCAGTGTTCTCGTGAAGGACTGATTCGTTGTCAATACTATCATCGCTAAGAAACTCAAGCTCAGTCATAAATCGTGACCTTAAACAGCTTTCAAGTTGCACATACGGAGCTTATATCTTATGCTCAGCAAGGTGAATAATCGAATCATATTTACATATTCATGAATCCGTTATCCCATGGGGCTTTGAGCCACTGGTAAACACAATGAAACGAATCGTAGATCAAATTGGATTTCCTACGAGAACGAGAAAAAAATTCTCAGTCATATTTCATTTCGTTTAGCTTCTGGGTTTTTTTCTCCGTCTGCTTTTTTTTCTTTCAGTTTAACTATTTGCTTCTGTCATTCTCTTTTATTATTTTTAGCATATTTTCGGCCATCAAAAATGTAATGCGCGCTTTTTTGGCAACAGCGCTAGTGTCCAGCTTCGGATGACTACTTTCGTTTTAACATAGCTATGAGGAACCCATACCCATATGGTAATTGCCGGCCTCCCTATCCATATTTCAGTTCGTATTTCCCCCCTTTTTATTGGTAGTATTGACGAACCTCTAATGGGGCTATCGTAAAACATCAAAAATTAAAATTGATTAATATCACCGCAATACTAGTAGGATCTTTTACGAAATACAAACAAGGCTGTAACAAGGATATTATTAAAATTCTATCAATTTATTATTTTTATATGGAAATCGATTAATCGTGTTCTCGATACTTGTTGTGTCACTTGATATAAACAGTGTCCCCCATTTCTCATAACTCTAGTATAATTGATAATTTGTTATTCATTCAGGAACTGCTAGGCCTCATCGTCCCTATATTGAACACTAATTTGAAAAGGATCTTTATTACAAAACGTATTGCTTACAATTGAACAGTACAAACTAATGGCTCTTACGAATTTTATTATTTTATTACAAAACTGTGCCTTGTTGAGAGGAAGGATATCTAGAGTATATCTAGCCCAATCACTGTATAAGGGCCTAGTGTACAAATTTCACCATTATAGTACATAAAACACATCCATAGTTTTTATTTAAAATGTGTGTATTTTCTGGTGTTTCGATGGTCTTCTGGATATATGTGATGTTCTATTGGAAACACACAGGTCCCACCTCGAACTGAAGTTGGCCATTTGCATTGGAAAGTGCAATATCTCGTAACGGAAGCAGTTCTAGTTTTTGAAAATTCTGTACGTTGCGTTGTCCAGTCTGAAACAACACATCAAAATAATATTTCAAAATTCCCTGTGTAGATGTATATGGATTCTGAATCACGTGAAAACGTATCATGGTCACGTGACGCATCGCGCGGGGACTGGTCGCATGATCTTCCAACTAAAAGTACCCTTCCCTTATAGACTTCTTGCATGTGACGTCAAAGCAGCTCAATTTGAAGGGTAAAACAAAAGAATTTTAATCTCCTGAGAATTGGAACCTATTGTTTTGCCCTCCAAATTGAGCGGCATTCCGACGTGCTGCAAGGGGTCTATTGTATTGTATTGTATTGTAACCGGACAACGTCTGAAAATAATTGTGTGACCTTTCAACATTGCTGTAAATAATCGCATGACCATAAAACATTTTCGAAAGTGGTGGCGTGACCATCCGACATATAGCGTGACATGACTTTACCTTGCATCGGTTATGTTCATTTGGCAATTCCTTATTATTAGTACCAAGAAGTTGGATATCTTGAATACAGTCGTGTGTGACCTTTTGTGCAGCCGAGGCGCTCAGGAGTCTCAGGAATTTCATCTGTACTGCGCTGGCTTCATATGAAAACTGAAAAAAAAAATACAAACCAAGATAAAAATAGGATATTGTGTTGTGTTATTTCTTTATTCCAAAAAAAATTTGTACACATTTCCAAACGGTTTTGTACTAACCTTGTATCCATCTTTGACGGCAGAAAACAATGTATTGGACTTAACGTTAGAATTCCAACGAACCTAAAAAATGAATGAATGAATGAAAAAATAAAAATACAAGATGGGAGATAAAGGAGAGAGAATCCCATCAGAAAGGACAACATAAACAGAGCGAGCAAGTTGATACTCTGTCGACCACAGACCAAACAAATATAAGAAAAAACTAATAATTTACTTATTTATTAAAGGGTATTGATATTTATTTGTTGAAGATTTACCAAGCGGTTGATGGGTTTGACACAAGTCTGTCCTCCAGCAGTGAAGTTACAGAAGGCACGGAATGCATCATTGGTTACACCTTGGTTAGGATCCAACCAGTAGTTAGCTGAAAAAATACAACCATAACATACTCATCCAATTATTATTATTATTATTATTATTATTATTATTATTATTATTATTATTATTATTATTTACCAAAATTTAGCCAGGAGTTTGCCCCTTCAGCATTCCAATCTACCTTACACAGGGACCACGGAGCACCCTTAAAAGTGGTGGGGCTATATAAGAGACTAGTATTGGAAAAAAGTGGTAGGCTAAGATTGGAAAAAATAAGAGACTAGTATGGGAAAAGGGAAAAAGTAGTAGGGCTATAGCACTACCAGCCCCTCCCCCTCCGCGGTCTCTGTTACAGTCTTTTAGCTTAGACTGTGCAAATTCTAACAACATTGATGAGAGTGTTTAGGGGTCTTTTTTAGGAGTGCTGCGGGTTTGAAACGCTTTCATCTTTGAAATAGCAAGTACAATGATGGCATAAACCTCTTTACCTCGGGCGTAATGTTTTACCATTTCAGACTACGTGTCATTCCCTGGAGTATGATTTCTTTGTTTAACGGTAGTACATGAGAAGACACATGAATATGGATACAACTGAAACAAAGACAATCTTATTCTCAAGAGAATGGGAAAACATTACACCCAAAGTAAAGAGATATATTGTTGGCAACGAGGTATATTTTGAACTTACCGTCGGGAAGTTGTGAGTTGATTGTCATAAGTTCTCTGCATGTCCTGGCAGGGCTGTCTCTTGATCCAGAGGGACGTGCGATCTTCTGGAACAACTGGTTGGCTTCGACGATGGCTTCGATGACCTCTTCATTGAATTTGACTGCCTTCAAACATCCAACACGACCATAATTATGACTATCATAGTACAATACGTTGTTTATAGACTAACACAAGGACCAGTCCAGAAAGGTGCAATAGCCAAAAAGGGGTATGTTCAATACAATTTAGGGATAAGGTTGGGTTTCATTTGACAAAAAAGGCCACTATTAGCAATCCCCCCAATATGGCCGGGTCTAAAATACAAAGGTCAGTTGACCTGTTCAACATACATTTGACTTGATATCGCTAGACCTACCTCATCTTCGATCGATCGCTTCTGTCTTCTATTGGCGCCCGATTCAGCACCGGATTCACCACCTGATCTTCTACCCTGCTGGAAAACGCAACATTTCTCTATTACTAAAAATTAACTGAAATAATCTGTTCAAAAATTCGAAGCTAAAAAAAGTTGAGATTCCTAAAGTCGATCCTGTTACTTACCCCAAACAGATTGTCACTCTGTAAAATGAAAAGAACACATGTTAGTTGAAAAAATTTGAAAGGGCGGTAATTAGTCCCTTACCCCGATGGAATTGTGGGAATGACCTTTTCGTCACAAATCGCGGGCGGAAAAAAATCATGTCAAGTCTCAATATACCTCTTTTGCTTTGGAATAATGTTTTCCCATTTCAGACCACGTGTTATTCTCTTGAAAATAAGATTCTTTTTTTGAATTGTATCAGTATTTATGTGTCTTGTCTTGCACAACCGTTAAACAAAGAAATGATATTCTAGGGAATGACATGTGGTCTAGCTGAAATGGGAAAACATTATGGTGAAGAGGTCTATCTACAAAGGGTTTTCGACAAGATGTTTGTGTGAGTGATCTACACTTACCGCTGGTCCTGGTGGTCCAGGAGCGCCTGCCTCTCCCTGTCAAACCAAACACAGAAGAAAAAGTTAAAATAAATAGATTCAAAATGGGTTTGAAAAAATTGTTATAGTGCCAAATCCTATACACTGGTGTCAGATACTTTGAATGTCTTGTGGAATAATGGTTATCGCATCTCCTATTCAGTGCTACCTGCTTTGTCAAAAGAAAGGAAATAAGAAACAAATCTCGAGATTTCAATACTCACGATTCGTCCACGTCTTCCCTGGAATGCGAAAAAAAAATGTTACAGTTAGAAAAAGAAAAGTTGAAAAATATAAACAATGGAACTAATTGCGCAATATAACCGTGTGACAAGGGGAGGGAGTCAGTGGTAATTATAGTGCGCGGGGGCGGGGGGAGGGGGATCGGAAGAAAAAAAATGAAAGATCTTGATTTTTCTGACAACCACCTTCGAAAGGGAGGGTGGGATTTTTTGTAACCTTCCAGATTGCTTTGCATCGTTCTTCCCCCCCCCCCCCCCCCCACTCTTAACTGAAAATATCATCAGAAATATACGATGAGGGTTAACTACATACCTTCAAACCAGGTCCACCCTGTTAAAATTAATTTCAAATAAAAAGAAAATAAATTAGTTAAAATAACTGCAAAATAAACCGAACGAAACCAGAAGGTTGGTGAAAATATCAATTAATATAATATTCTTACCCGTGATCCTTTATCACCCTGAAAAAGTAAAGAAAAAAAATGTACAATCATTAATTTAATCATCTTTATGGAGTTTTACTTTGCAAAAATGAAGTTCAAATAAAGGCTTAAATTTTTAAATAAAATTAAAGAAATAGATTATGATTTTATTAAATTAAATAAATAAATAAATAAATAAAAAGATACGCAGTTTTACTTACATAACCTCCGTATTTTCCCTGCAGAAAAAATAAAAATTTGGCAGTCAGATAATTTAATAGGCATTAATAATTCATCAGATATACAGAACAAGCAAGACAAGTAATAGTCACGTGACATATTGGTTGGGGAGTGTGACGTCACATACCGGTGGTCCTTGATCGCCGTGAAGACCTGGTGGACCAGGCTCTCCCTTGAATCCCTGAGGAAAAACAAAATATATGTTAATATTTGTTAATATTATCATTATCATTATTGTCATCATCATCATATCATCCATCATCATCATCATCATGGGAATTATTGGGTTGCTACATTATCTGAGGGGGATTCTGTGGGGATAATTTAAATAGTATTACTGCCCCAATAACCAGGTGATACATACCTTTGGACCTTTAGGTCCTCGGCTTCCACGCAAACCTTCTTCGCCAGAATCTCCCTGTCAAAGAAAATTAAATTCACTTTATTACAAATTCTACAACAACAGTTGTCTCAGTGGAACATGCGCAGCGTAACCAACCGCTGACCTAAGTCAACGCTTTGCTCATGCATAACAATAATTGGTATAGCTTATCTATAGACCCTTTGCACGTAACGTTGAGGACAAAACAAAAGAATTTCAATCTCCTGAAAATTGGAACCTATTGTTTTGTCCTCCATTTTGAGCTGCATTCCGACGTGCTGCAAGGGGTCTATATGGGAATTACTTGAATTCCCTGAGCGATCCCATGATGCTTTAAGGTGGATACTGCCGGGTATCGTTACAACATGTCTCTGTTCTCACCTTGAAACCATTAGGTCCGCGGGGCCCAATTTGACCCATTTTACCTCGGTAGCCCTGGAAAAAGGAACAGAATTTTAAAAAATGTCGTCCAAATTTCTCTTAATAAAGAAGCATTTTTGTGTGTGAAATAGATACCTTGATTCCTTTCACTCCAGCTTGGCCTGACATTCCCTTAATTCCCTGCTCGCCCTAAAAAAATAATCAGCATAAAACATGATACCTCTGCGCCTTAGAGCAAGACCCCGTTAACATCAAACATCAAGGTAGAGTGACCCTCTGTTAGGACTGACTCTTTTGTTTTTGGTGTCCCCTGAGGAAAGAAAGCAAACTACCAGCCCCTAGAAAAAGGATCCCCCCACCTTTATATTACCGAGCTAATAACTTATATAAACAATAATTTTATACTCAGATGAAGACTCACATCTTTCCCGGTTGCACCTCGGTCGCCATCCCCTCCCTGATCACCAGCTTGACCCTGAAATAAGCAAGAGCAAAAATTATGAAAATGATTCAAAATATACACTACAACAGAATGGTTACGTATGAGGTAATGGCGATTAAATTCCATTTCTCTTCCACTGCTATCAGTGCGCCACTTCTTGCGTAGTCAAGTGCACGTGTTGTGTGACATTAAGAAAGTCATCAATGCACTATGCTACTGATGGCGCATGGCAAAGTACTCCTTACCTTTCCTCCAGTTCTTCCCCTTTTTCCCTTTTCACCCTGTGCTCCGGCGGCGCCCTGAGAAATTAACAATAATTATATCAACTCTCCATAAAGAAATAAAAGTTTATTATTACAAGGTTATGGAACTACTACTACTAAGAAGATATATATCATATATAACGAGTAAAAATATCTTACGATAATGCCGATTGTTCCGACACGACCACGCATGCCTCTTTCGCCGATGTCACCCTATGGAAATTTAAATGGGAAAATAAATATTGAACAAATGAGAAGGAATGACTAAAGAAATGGGGAAAAAGAAAATAAACAAATGAAAATGAATGAGAATGGAAATGGGAAAAGAAATAATTACAAAAAAATGAATGAAATAATGAATGATGTAAATGAAAAAATAGAAAATAGACAACTGAGAATAAATAAGGAAGGAAATGGGAAATAGACATGATCACAAAAAGAATGAATGAAAAATTAGATGATAAATTAGAGAATAAACAAATGAGAATGAATGAAAAAGAATATGGGAAAAATATATGATCAAAAAAATGAATAAGGAAGTAAATGGAAAAAAATAAACGAATTAAGAACAAAAACGATGGCCCTGTTATACCTTCTCTCCCTTTACTCCGCTGATTCCAATTCCACCGCGTGGTCCTTGTAGTCCCTGTGTGTATTAGATCAAACAGTTTTTTTTTAAATGATTGGTTTTCTGGTTAGTCACGTGGTCTGTTGTTCTATTAGTCACGTGATTATTTACCTGCAAGCCAAGGGTTCCGGTGCTACCACGCTTACCCTTGGGTCCACGTGGTCCCTACGATACAAAAGGACATTATAAATATTATGCCAATGAACAAAATATAAAGCACACGGGTATTGGCAAAACACGAGAGGAGTGTTTTAGGAGAAGCACGACGCGTACTTGTATAAAATACAAATTAAAGTAGTCACTATTTTGGACACGAATAATGAAATAAAGAGTGAGCACGCGTACTGTGTGCAGTTATAAAGCACACGGGTATTGGCAAAACACGAGAGGAGTGTTTTAGGAGAAGCACGACGCGTACTTGTATAAAATACAAATTAAAGTAGTCGCTATTTTGGACACGAATAATGAAATAAAGAGCGAGCACGCGTACTGTGTGCTCTCTTAATGCACGCGCTCCAAACCAATAACAACGCGAAATTTATATCAGTTATTTCATAATATAAGTTATAGCATGAAAGTCATGCATTATATGGAGTATAATGGATTATAAACCACCGTGAATTACACGATAATTTACCTACCCGACCACCGGGTGGACCAGGGGGTCCGTCACGTCCATCAGGTCCATTGTCTCCCTGTTCAAATCATAAGTTAATTAATAATTAAATCGTAATATATGAATAATAAGAAATACACAAAAACACATGAATAAAATTTGCATAATGCAAAGGTTGTTCAAAGGTTGTATCCAGTTATAGTGTTACAAAATTTCTCATACTCTCAAAATCAATCTCTTCCCATTTTCGCTCGCTTAACCCCAGATATAGAATACAAAAGTGTTGCACTGCTACGTCATCGCCGTTTATAAACAAGGTGCGCGCGCATCCCTGTATGCAAACGAGTGACGAAGTGTATCGATTTCTATATAGAAAGATTGCTGATTATTACTTCTAAAAAATACGTAAAGTTTCAGGGGAAAATGCAACTGAATAGACGGTCAAACTCAAAAGCTATTAGAAAATATTAGGGCTTGAGTGTTTTGACTACAGGGATGCACGCGCATCAAAAATCTGTAAACATTGGAAACTAGTCTATACACTATTGTTTTACCCTTTCTCCGGGTTCTCCACGTGTACCGGCTGCTCCTTGTGGTCCTGGGAAGCCCTGTGCAATAAAATACGTCTTATTAGTCAATAAGGTTTGTCTTATGTTTGTCAAATATTTTGAGCTTGATAAAAAAACAAAAATGTTTTAATCAGAAAATCCTGGGTTAACACTTACGGGTTGACCTCGGCTTCCAGCGATGCCTTGCGAGCCGGATTTACCTACAGGGCCCTGTGAAAATACATTCATAGTATGAATATTGCTAAAAATTTGAATCAAAGATGGCGCCTCAAGCTGCCACAGGAAGCCAAAATGTCGGTATTTTGCTAACATAGAGTGATTTGCATTTATTCACATGCAGTAAACGAGAATGGTGCGTCTATGCGGGTGGTGACACAGATAGCCCGAGTAATCGTCATTTTGAGAGTAAATCTTACTTGTTGTCCAGGTTGGCCTTTAGCTCCATCTTTACCAGGGGCACCATCAGGTCCCTATCAAATTACAAGAAATTTAAAGTTTAATCAATGTTAATGAGCTTGATGACGCATGATGTCACGTGACTGAAGCCATTAGATCACGTGACACTCACGATGTACTTACGGGGGCTCCATTTTGTCCATTTTCACCATCAGATCCTGCAGGGCCTGCGGATCCCTGTTAAAGCACCAAAAATAGAAGCGATGAGTTCTATATACACCTTGGCATACATACTAGTTATACAATGGTCTCGAGTGGCATACCTTGGAATATCCCACGAGTCACTTGTAGTTTCTAGTATACACACGAGCCTTTAGGCGAGTGTGTATACAAAGAAAATACAAGTGACGAGTGGGATATCCACGGTATGCTATGAGAAACCATTGTATAACCATTTTATCCCACACCATGGAAAATACAAATGCATAGATTTAACGCGCAGTGCATGATGGTAAGGAAGAGTGAAATACCGACGAATATACAACGTCTTTCCTGCTTTCTGATTGGCTGTATTTTCTATGGTGATATGTGATAAATTACCATATATAGTACTTATGTTACCTTGTTGCCATCTTTTCCATCAGGTCCTTTTTCTCCCTTCCCACCACGAGGACCCTGAAAACAAGAAGTGAACCATAAATATAGAGGTATAAGTAAATGATATGAAGGGAAGTCGTGACGGCGAATACCTTTGCTCCTGGGCCTCCATTGGCTCCACGTTCCCCTTGACGACCAGGCGCTCCCTAGAAATAAACAACACAACAACAAACAACATCAACAACATATAAATGTAATACAATATAGAATATAAAATTGTTATAACGCTGTTTCCATGAAGATTCGTGGTAGCCATGACAACTGTACTTACTGCAGCACCTTGTTGGCCACGATCACCTTTGTTACCACCTGGTCCGACGTCACCCTAAAATATGATAAAAAAGGAACACTGAACAAACGAGTAGGAAACAGTGTCGAGTAACTAATGTCATGCAGCCTTCCCATACTTGGAATATTCTACCCCTACCCTTGGTCATGTACTCATACTTTATAATCAACTTACTTCAACTTCAACTTCAAATTTAACGATTTCCTGGGCTGATCAAATTCAGTACATGGCTATTTAATAATTTCTTTTCAGACCATAAGTACATGAATTACGCAAGATTCTTTTGAACATCACTCCACATATTGACTACAAATAATTACAGTATAAAATAACCTGTTCTCCTTGGGCACCAGAAGGTCCGGAAGGTCCTGTGGGTCCCATGTCTCCCTGAGGAAAAAAATACACGTATGTTAAAACGGATAATAGCGCAACGACACGGGCGCCATGTTGGATGATAATAATCAAAAGAAACACGTCACCAGAAAACGACTGAAGTGTACTTACCCTATCTCCAGATGGTCCCATCTTCCCTCTCTTTCCTCTTGATCCAGCTTCTCCCTAAAAACGCAAAAAGAATAGAAAAATAAACAAAGTTTCTAAAATTGAGCGATCGAGCAGTTCTTGTGTCCAGGCGCCACACTTCGAGAATATTATATACAGCGTAAAGCTTCGGCTACATGCATGAGCGATTTTTTGCACAGGCGACGCGATTCTTTGAAATAACCAACGCGCGGTGGTGGCTACACGAGCGACAAATGTAGCCGCGGCTTAAGAGGTTCAAGTGTACTACACCCTCCCATCTATTCAAATAACACAACGATTACTTACGGCACCTCCTATGGGTCCGGGGGGACCAGGTTGACCAGGTTGGCCGGCACTACCCTAGTAAAGAATAAAAAAAATTCTTTAAGTATTATGATTTGGTACATCGATGGATTAGAGATTATCAATGAAAATATATAAACTTACTCTCTGTCCTCTTGGCCCATCACGACCAGCAACACCAGCAGCACCAGGTTCACCCTACACACACACACAAAAAGAGAATGAATGAATGGATGAATACATGGAGAGAGGGAGGAAAGGAAAGGAGGGAGGGAGAGAAGGAAAGAAGGAGGGAAGGAAGGGATGGATTGATGAATACATGGAGGGAGGGAGGGAGGGAGGGAGGGAGGGAGGGATGGATTGATGAATACATGGAGGGAGGGAGGGATTGATGGACTGATGAATACATGGAGGGAGGGAGGGAGGGATGGATTGATGAATACATGTAGGGAGGGAGGGATGGATTGATGAATACATGGAGGGAGGGAGGGATGGATGGATGGATTGATGAATACATGGAGGGAGGGGGGATGGATGGATGGATGGATTGATGAATACATGGAGGGAGGGAGGGAGGGATCGATGGATTGATGAATACATGGAGGGAGGGAGGGAGGGATGGATGGATTGATGAATACATGGAGGGAGGGAGGGATTGATGGATTGATGAATACATGGAGGGAGGGAGGGATGGATGGATTGATGAATACATGGAGGGAGGGAGGGAGGGAGGGATGGATGGAGGGAGGGAGGGAGGGGTTGATGGATGAGATTGACGGATGGGTGGATGAAAATAAAGCATAACAATACCCCATAAGTTATATTTGTCACCCAATAAATGGCTTAACCGACCAATTTATTTCGAAAACAACACTATACAAACAAACATTCAAACATAATACATACGCTTTCGCCCTTAGGTCCTTGTCCTCCTGCAGGACCAGCATTACCAGCATTACCCTATGAAAATATCATTAACGTTATATAATATTCATAAATCATCAATAAATCACTGGAAATAATGACTTACATCAGGCCCAGTGGAACCAGGACGGCCAACAGGTCCTTGTTCTCCATCAGAACCCTAAAAATCAATGAATTAATAAATTATTATCTATGATATAAGGTACCAGATAAATTGAAGATGAAGCAAGGCTGTGAATTCAAGGTGCTTCGAGCTATGAATCTCTCAATAAAATCTTGACTTTAATTCTTACCATGTCTCCTTTGGCACCATTACCTCCAGGTGGTCCAACGGCTCCTTCAGGTCCCTAATGGGACATCAATGCACGATATTAGATAACACGATTTAGAACTAAGTAAAGGGATTATTTACAGAACATACCTGGGGACCACCAGGGCCGCTTTTGCCTCGGGGTCCGGCTGGTCCTTCTGGACCCTGTAAAATAAAAACAAACATTATGTTTCAGCATGATTATGTTCTAAATTCCCTTCCCTTAAAGCTGATTTGGCCTGAACAATAGACCCCTTGCAGCACGTCGGAATGCAGCTCAATTTGGAGGGCAAAACAATAGGTTCCAATTCTAAGGAGAATAAAATTCTTTTGTTTTGCCCTCCAAATTGAGCTGCTCTGACGTCACGTAAAAGGGGTCTATAGATGGGCAAAATCGTAGCACTAAAATGGCGTTTTTCATGAATCAAGCCCTGTGATTGGATGATTTGCTTTCCTTAAAGGTGATTTGGCCTGAACAATAGATGGACAGAATCGTAGCACTGAAATGGTTTCCTTAATCAAGCCCTGTGATTGGATGATTTGCTTTTTCGTGTATTTTCATTGGTTCAGAGCGAAGCCATTTCAGAGTCACGTTACGTCACTGCCCTTTTACTGGTCACCGGTGTAGAATACTTACCATTTCACCGTTTTTGCCAGGAGCTCCAGGCAGCCCGCGAAGACCTTGAGGACCCTGGAAGACAACACCATATCATAAATGATCGAAGTTAAACAACGTTACAGCAAGAAAATGTTCCAAAAAAGGCATACCGCTACTCCTGGATTGCCTCTTGTACCATCCTCGCCCGATGAACCCTGAAAAATCCAATATATATTAAGCACTGTTAACAATTACTCTACTGAGTGGAGGAAGGCAAGGGAATGACATGAGGTGTAAAATGAGAAAACATTACGACGAAACTAAAAAGGTCTAATTTTGGAGATACATGTGACGTCATAGCCGCCATGTTGGTTGACTTGAACGAAAGATTTGGTCTTGGTTCCTTTTGTCATGTCAACCAACATGGCGGCCATGTCTTTTGTGCCGTTATTCTCATGGATGGGTATGTACATCACCTATACAGAATACAATCAAAATAAGGATACAAAGGAAAGAAGAGAAATCACACTTACGTCTCCTCCATTCTCACCGTTCTTGCCAGGCGTTCCAGGGGGTCCCTAGATGAAAGAACATAAGACAAATTACAAGATGCGTTATCATTCTATTTCAGCTATTCTAACATATTAACGAATCGATTCGTGATCAATATTCCTGGAAATTACCTGGCTACCATCAGCACCACGCTCTCCTTTCTCTCCTCCTTCTCCTTTACCGCCCTACAACACGAACAAACGATGTAGTAAGAGATGTGAAGTTTATCGTTTCAGTGTTATAGTCAAGTACAAAAGAAGGGATGACTTACATGCTTTCCAACGATACCTTTATCACCTCCTGCCCCGGCCTTTCCTTTCGGTCCCTGGAAGATATTTATTTACAAAAAAGATTAATACTGCATAGTGTCGTGGGGAAGGGGTGCTTCTAAATATTTTTGAAAATATCTTTTGAGAATGCAAATGTTCTGATTTTGTAGTCAGCGGTAGAAAGGCAAGTGAATAATTATATCACATACCTGGGGACCCTGTGGTCCTGGTACGCCCTCGGGCCCAGGAACCCCAGCTTCGCCCTAGAAAATAAATAATTGACAGTTAGAGTTTAGAACTGAGGATGATGATGATGATGATAACGATGATGATGATGATGATGATAATGAGAGGATGATGATGATGATAATGATAATGATGATGCTGATGATGATGATGATGATAATGATGAGGATGAGGATGAGGATGAGGATGAGGATAAGGATGAGGATGAGGATGAGGATGAGGATGAGGATGAGGATGAGGATGAGGATGAGGATGAGGATGAGGATGAGGATGAGGATGAGGATGAGGATGAGGATGAGGATGAGGATGAGGATGAGGATGAGGATGAGGATGATGATGATGATGATGATGATGATGATGATAGTGTTGATGACGATGATGATGATATTTTCGTTCTACTTACCGTTGGTCCGGAAACACCATCAGGGCCAGGTGCCCCTTGAGATCCTGGAGCTCCCTGCAGGAAACAAAACAAGAAGATCAGGCGAATACCAGAAAAAAGACACGAGCAAAACGACGAGAACCTTTACGTACCCTTGGTCCTTGTGTACCGGCTGCTCCTGGTGGTCCTTTGAATCCATCGGATCCCTGACAATATTAAGTTCAGAGTAAGAAGAGGTACACTCAATAAGAAGGAAGAGGAAGAGAAAGAAGGAGACGACGACGACGACAACGAAAAAGAAGATGATGATGATGATGATGATGGTGATGAAGAGGAAGAGGCGGAGGAAGAAGAAGAAGAAGAAGAAGAAGAAGAAGAGGAGGAAGAGGAGGACAAGGACAAGAAGAAGAGGAGGATGAAGAGGAAGACTCCATAGAGGAAGAGAAAAACAAGGAATACAAGGACGAAGAAGAAGAGGAGTAGTAGGAGGAGGAGGAGGTCATAGTAGTAGTAACCTAAAATCACTTTATATATAGGAACACCATCAACTTACCGCGCCTCCAATAGTACCAGGTTGACCAGGGTTTCCAGGGTAGCCCTAAAAAGCGGGACAAAAATCTGGTATTAGACAAACAATATTTGTAAGATATTCATAACAAAAAATCTGTACACTCATGTACGTAAGACATTCACCACGCATGCGCATGTCTTTCCTGAGAGTACTGCTGATCATACTTACTGGTGCTCCTGGTCGTCCGGGAGAGCCTGGTTTTCCCTTCGCGCCACGAACTCCCTTCAAATCAAAAACAACAAATCAATAATTTTCGACAAAACAGCATTTTTAAATGAGCCTGGTAACGAACACTCCTCGCATGGAATTGTGGGATATATACACAACAATGTTCCTTAATACTATAATATTTGAGGCTGGAATCATTCCTCTTTATAGTCATGAAAGGGAGGCTCATGGGTCAATAACACATTCAATGATCCACGTGAATATTTGAATGTCAAACCGCTGACATGGAAATCGTAATATTATTCATTCGGAATGTGAATGAATGAATTCAGTTTTCCCGGTAGCTTTCAATTTGAATATAACGTTTGTAAAGAAAATGAACGAAAGATAAATTACCCGTAGTCCAGGACCGCCACCCTGGCCATCAACACCGGTCGCACCTTGATCTCCACGGGCTCCCCTGGAACCTCGTCTTCCTCGTCCACCACGGTTACCCTAGCAACACATTCAAACAAAAGTTTCTTACGTATTCATATTTTTCTTTGATGAAATAAAGATTTTATTACTTTTTGTCGTCTTATATACCTTGTCTCCTTTGCCACCAGCATTTCCAGGGAATCCAGGAGAGCCACGAACACCCTGGCCAAAAAAAGAATACAAATCATTAATACTGTATTGTGCGTTTTCTCTAGATGCGTGACATAAATGTTTCGTTACATATACGTGACACATACCTTGGCCCCGGCAGAACCAACAGGTCCAACTGGTCCTCGTCTTCCTTCCTCGCCCTGTCAAACAACAGTTGGTTTTTAACAAGAATTGAAGTGATTTGAGAGTATTTTATAGCTGTACTTACAGGAGCACCGGCCACGCCTGGAACACCAACTTCACCACCAGCGCCATCAGGGGCCTGGAAAGAGATAATACAGAGTTTGGTTAGTTATACAACTGGAAATAATGGGTTGAATGGTCGACTGTCCGGTCGATAGGTAGGTTGAACATTTGGCTGGTTGATTGATTCGTTGTTGAAATATTTGTCGGGTTGGTAAGTTGGTGGGTAGATTGGTTGGCTGTCTGGTCGGTTCCAGCTCAAAGGTTCTATAACTAGCTCTCTCATTTATCTTCATACCTTGTCTCCTTTGGATCCACGATTTCCTTTCACACCTTTGATTCCACTGGGACCCTGACATCAAACATTCAATCAAAATCAATTACATTATCACTACTGACTCCAACCGCTTCCTTACCGCCCCCTCCCCTCCCCTGTACGAAAAGACAACCCCCTCCCCTGTAAATTAACTTACCAGATCTCCCTTTCGTCCGGTTCGTCCTCCTCTTCCCTCATTACCCTACAAACAAAAACATCATAATTAAACCGCATATTTCGACACCTGTCACATCTTGAACAAGAAAACAAGTTATAATTTGACTGGGCCTACATACCTTGGGTCCTGCACCTCCATTGGGTCCGATGCCACCCATTGGTCCTTGTGATCCCTACAACCGAAAAAAGAAAGAATTAGAGTTAGGATGGAATTGTGGCTCCAGTGTTAGCACTGAAACAGTTCATTGAAAACACAGTAACCCTGGTCATATCAGAGGTGAATCCAGGGTTTTTTCTTAACCTGGTGTAGTATGGATATATAAGGCTTAGAAGAGCGATACATTTCACGACTTTTGAATTTCGTGCCAAATATGATCTCATACGGGAAGAGGCAAGCCTACAACTCCATTCAGCCTCCCTTGGAATCGGCTCTGGTTTCTGGTATGATATCTGTTCCACGGTTACGTTATTTGATAAATACAAGAAGTAATACTCACAGGGCTGCCCTTCTCTCCTGCGCCACCATCAGCTCCTGCAGCACCCTAATGAACCAACAATAGTAATACAATCAACCTCTCATATACTATTAGACATGACAGACTTGATCACACTACAGATTGTAATACAGTTCTGTGGCATGTCACGTGACTTACAGGGGCGCCACGATCTCCGCTAGGACCGGGAGGGCCTGGGTTGCCAACGTCTCCCTAACAAAACAACAACAAAAATATATTAAAATCAAGACAAATGAATTCAATTGAAGCAAGCAATTTTGATCTGTCGTGCAAGAGACTGGTGACTAGTCACGTGATTACTTACATTTGATCCAGAGGGTCCAGGAGAACCATCAGCACCAGGATCACCCTAAAATGGATACATTACAGATTCAATTATGGACTGTTCGATATGGATTATTGTTTCTCGCCGTCGTACAAATATATAGGATGTTGACTCGTCAGGAAGTCAAAATTAAACAAGTCTCGTCCAAGAGCCCGCGTTATTTATGGTGCTGACCATGAGATATCAGGCTCAAAGAAATAATATATAACGAAAGAAGACGAGCAGATAAAGTTCGCTCCTTTCTAAATTTACTCTATGTCAAACTGAGAGAATTACAACTTGAACTTACACGAGCACCACGAGAACCGGGGATGCCTTGAGGACCGGGAACTCCAAAGCTTCCCTGAAACGAAGCACACGTTATGATATTTTCAATAATTATTATCAGTTATATATATTAATGTTATTAGATAATAATGACTTACCTTGGGTCCGGGGGGTCCTTGCACACCACGTAATCCAGTTGAACCCTGCAATGAATCAGGATAATATACTAAGCAATAGAAGTGGTCAATAAACCGAAAGGGACTTCCGATGTAAAATAACTACCCATCATCATAGAATATCATTCAATATGGTCAAGAGTTAAATAAAGGTCCGATAATATCGGGATTTTCCGAAATGACCGCTTAATGGAGGGTAAGGTTGCTAATAGTTTCGACTTTACCCAGAATACCACGCTGTAGTTTAGACATCTTACCTTGATTCCTTGTGGTCCGGCGGCTCCTGGTAGACCACGTGGTCCTTGTACGCCCTGGAAAACAAGTTGACAGTTAACTTCTTATTATTGCGAACAATTCTTTTGAGAACTGTTAGTGTTCCGACTCTGCAACCCTCCGACCCTCTGAACATCCGACCCTCCAACCCCGTCCGACCCTCCAACCTCAGACAACAGTGGATACAGAAACTGAACCCTTTTGAAGCAAATCTCTATTCTCCATGAAAATGACTGTATTCTGTTCGGTTGTTTTGTTGTTGTTGTTTTCCTATTTATTGTTACTTTTTCCTCGAAAGGATTTCTTTATAATAATAAAATCTTATAAGATCTTATATTTTTCAAGCTTACTTGTTCTCCAGCTTTTCCTGCTATTCCGACAGCTCCTTGACTTCCCTATCGATTAAAATCAATTCTTGAATTCTTGAAAATAGTATAACGTTCATGTATTTATTGATATGCGGTTAATTTAAACATCAATTGATATTAATGTTGATTGATATTACCTTTTCGCCAGTGATGCCTCGTCTACCCTTCTGACCTTGTCTACCAAGCCTGCCCTAGAAATGAAGAATTATAACATTCTCACTTTTCTTCTACCTAACTAACTTCATCCAGGATCACCACGTTAATAAGCTACCAATAATTGGTAAGAATCAAAGTCACGACAGAAGTATCACGATGGTGATTACTGCAACGATGCGTCACGCTAGGTCACGCAATGGTTATGCTAGCAGTAACGATAGAAGCCTTAGAAAGTGTCACGGAATTATCAAGAATAAAATGTTTTCATAGTTCTGACTCACCCTTGGGCCTTTTGATCCTGGCAGACCAAATCGTCCTTGCACTCCGCGGTTACCCTGTGGTGATGACATAACGAAATCAGCTGATTGGTTATCACCATGGAAACAACACATGATGTAGTGGACATACCTTTTCGCCGTTCTTTCCAGGAAGACCAGGACGACCAGGTAATCCTTCACTGCCCTGTCAAAATATGAATGCAATAAATATCCAGTATAAAACTGATACCCACCCCTCCCCCTCGTTTTCCTCTTGGAGAGAGGGCCGGTAAGCATCTTTTTTTACATTTAACATCTAAAATGTTTATAAAATATGTTTTAAAGACATTTTCACGTAAGATGCGCTTTTTTAAAGAATGAAAAACGGCAATTTTACGGTTTTAATTCAAAACTATTAACTTCATTTTAAGTTTTCATCATGCAGAGGGCGCACGTGCAAACTAGTTTATCACGGGTTTTTTACACTTCACGTGCAAATGTTTTCTGTGTGTGAATATTCTTCTGTTATTATTCTTGCATTTGACCTTGGCCTGACAGAAAAGTTCGAGAAATAATGTCTCCAAGAAGAGAAAAACACAACGCAATGGAAAAGAGAAGAAGAAGAATTATAAGAGACCATTTTGACGGCTTGAAAGATTCCATTCAAAACCAAAAAGATGTCAAAGGATGTCATCCAAAGCTTTCGCGTTCACAGACACTGCAAAAGGCTAAACTTCGAATACAAGAATTGAAGCTGTCAATAACAAAAACAAGTGACAGCTTGGGAAAGATTCGTGCTCAGAACAGAGCGCTTGAGGATGCATTACAGTTTGATCAAAGTAACAGGGAATTCACTGAATACAGGAGTGAAAACGTCGAATTCAATTCAACAACGAATGAAGACGAAAGGTACGCAAGTTTGGTTGACTTTTGGGACAAGAATACTGCAAATGATGACAACGATTGTGTTGTTGTAATAGATGTTTCGAATGATTTACCATCGTCAATACTAATCGAGAACTAAAGGTACGCAAGTTTGGTTGACTTTTGGGACAAGAATACTGCAAATGATGACAACGATTGTGTTGTTGTGATAGATGTTTCGAATGATTTACCATCGTCAATACTAATCGAGGACTAAAGAAAGCTCAGTCTCAACCACAGAGAATTACAATTATTCTACACAAGTATCGCGTGAAGTTTGTTTATAGAGAGATTCAGAAGAAATCCCTAGAAACCAGCAAAGACACTTTAAGAAAGTTTTATGCTGTTTTTAAATATTAATTGTTCTGGTTATATGACATTAAATGCCGCCCAAAGGGCAAACCTAATGTTAATGTTAAAAGCGGTTTACGTGATTAGTAGCGATATCACTCTATGATATATTCTCTATGCCTTATTCCGTAACTATGGGTAAATTTTGATACCAATGAGTTGCACCATTATAAGAGAATGAAAACAACGTAAAAAAATACTGTTTGTAAATAATACAAGTAAAGTAAAGCATAATATCGAACTACTCACATCTTTTCCTGATCGACCTGGATCTCCTGGTGGACCGGGAGGGCCTGGGGGACCCTGAATAAATAACCCATAATATTAACATTGAAAGAGTTGTACAATGAATTAAGATAAAAAGGAACTGGGATTTTTAGCAATAAAAAGGAAATTTCATACACTGCATGGGACTTGGATTTAGTTTCATGAACCTTTTCTGGTTTAACGAATGCGGTGCATTGTGGTCTAGCTTGGGTACAAACATCTTTTTGTTCATCATGCCTTATATGGTGATGTTTGTGCTGAAGCTAGACCAGAACGTATCTTGATCATCGAATCCAGAAAAAGAAAATGGGAATGAATTACCGAGTGTCTTGTTATAATACTACTGGCCTACCGTTTCGCCTCTGCCTCCTTTCAAGCCTTGTTCTCCGTGTTCACCATCTAAACCCTACAATAATACCAACCATACGTAACTCAAATGAATAACTCTATGGAGCCGCTAATCGAGTTTCATGAATCGGCTTAAAATGACAGACAAACACTGCCCGTCATGTGCTATCAACCAGAGAGTACTCATGTGTTCTATTGCTGGTATCAATCAGCTGAATGAATCTCTTGAATCTCAATAGGTTAGCAATGTTGGATGACAAGAATTAACTTTATTCCTTGAGTGATGTTCTTGTTTTTATCATCCAACATAGCTGACGTCACGTGATGGTGTCGTACGTATAAAAGTAAACTTACCGGCTCGCCAACAATGCCTGGGGCACCTCGCCTTCCCGAAGGGCCTACACGCCCGACATGACGGAGGCCTGATCTCTGTTAAAACCAAATCATTATGACATTAATAAAAACATTCATAATAACTTAATTGAAGGAAATGATGCTTACAATTTGTCGCTGCATGGAGTTCCAGATCTGAAGGATCTGTTCAAGCTCTTCCTGGGTCAACACTGTACCGGGCGGGGCCTGGTGACGAGTAATAAAATTATCATTAGCGATCATTAGTAATATCGCATTCCTGAAAAAGTAGTAATAGTTGTTGTTGTAGCAGTAATAATTATCAGGGATTATTAACTCACGCCAATAAGTGTTATACCAGGAGGCCCTTCTTTTCCAGCCTCACCAATGGTACCAGCAGATCCTGAGTTACCACGGTTACCCTGAAAAAATTGAACAAACAATGAACTTAGTCACCATGGCAACACAAAACGGAAAAGAGAGTTGCAAAGTAATTTTGAGCCAAACACTATTATAGGCGCAGAGGAAAGTTAGCGGCAGCAGACAGCGGTTATAGCGGCAGATCGACATTTGGAACAGATAGTCTTATAGGGTCTGATGCGCTCAGGGTCAAAAGTAGAAAGCAAAAGAGCAAAATAATGAGATCGTAGCAACGTTTTGAAGGACGGAACTGAAGTGCAAGACTTAATCTTTGGAGGTAGTGAGTTCCATAGAATAACTGTGCGATTAAAAAATTATTATCTAAAAGTAGAGCTACTAGTGCTTCTTGTAGATCTGGATGAGAGCGAGTATGGGGTTACATAAGTAGATAGATCCATATTATTAAGCTTAAGGCAACACTTGAAGAAATATACAAGGTCTAAATATTCAAGCCAATAAGATAGTGGAAGTAGGTTTAGTATAACAAGCCTGTCTTTCATACCGGACGACCCATGTCTCCAAGAGGTCCTTCGACTCCTCTCTCACCCTGATAAAAGCAAAAACCATGAGTTTAACCATAGTAACAAATCCAACAAGATATATTTTTTCAAAAGGTAATCAAATGGTATTTATTTTTCATTCAATTTTCCTTACCCCTGTTCCACGGAAACCTGGTCTTCCTCGGAGGCCTGGTCGCCCAGCCGTACCCACACCGGGAAGGGTCTGGAAACGAGAAATAGAATTTCAAGTTACAAATATGGATCACGAGGTACACAAGTGGAAACGGGATAAAATAAGATTCACTATACTGAAAGGGCCAAAACCCGAGGCCTTTGGAATAAAAATATATAAAGATATCACGAGATAAAGAAATAATAATTACTTACTGCATTACAATATATACCGGCTGGACAATCGCAGTTACAACCCGGTTTACAGTAGCATGTGTTCTTTGAAGCTGCTTGCCTCCTGCAAAATAAAAACTATTTATAGAAACCAGAGTGTTTGTCACGTAATCCTATTTGTCACGAGGCCCAAGATCAACAGTGATTATCACGTGATTCTAACTTGACCTATCAAATGACCTGTCACGTGCTTCTGACTTGGCCAATCACACGACCTGTTACGTGATTTGCACTATGACCTGCTAAAGCATGGTTCTAAGGACGCACCTTTGTCTGCTTGATCGCTCTAACGATTTGTCTAATTTAAGCTGAAAGACAAAAAAATTAATTTAAATTAAAAAAATTAAAATTATTTTAAAAATTCACGTGTTACACCAAGGACGGTGACGTGTTGAGTCACGTTACCTTCAACAGCTCTAGGTCATCCCCCGAAGGTGCCGCTAGATGAAAAGAGATCAAAAAACCAGTTAGGGCAATAACGGTAACACTGACCGCGTGAGTGAGCGCGTGCGTGACAGAAAAAAACAAATCCCCAGTTGATGACGTCATAAAAATTACACCACATATATACTATGACGTCATAGCTTTATTTGTTTTTACGTCAGTGTAGCTATTTTGGTGCATCGTTTAAAAAGATTTCTTGTTAGCTACTATTTTTAGGAACACTGATAGGGAACTAGGAGGAGGGGGGGGGAGAATTTTCTCGAGTTTGTTTGCTGCTAAAAAAACGAGTTACCATAGATAATAATAATATGATAAATAGATAAATAGATAAATAAAATTTTTTTGATAACTGATTTAGTCATACTTGAAAAAAGGTTGATCCCTTTGGATCAAGTTATTTATGACTTGTGATATAAAAGAGAGAACGGAAGCAGGAGAAATGAAAGACAAATCTCCATTGATATATGATGGGGAAATGGTCGAGAGTATGAGGTCAAACTAATGGTACGATATTAAATAACCAAATGGATTATTGGCCTGTTAAAATGAGATGTATTTGATTGGAACCGCACTATTAGTAAACCAGTCTAGTCCGGCCAGAAACTGGTAACATAATAAATATAATAAAGAGACCACCTTCAAGACTAGCAACACAATTAAGACCACCCAGAAAAGACTATATTTTCGTAAGGACAAAAAAGTTTGTAGAGTGAAGTTACTAAACCTGTAAAAAAAAAACTACTTGTTAATGTGTAATAGTCAATTAGGTAGTACAAAAGAAAAGAATAATGAAACTAGGGTTTAGTAATTTCACACTATGTAGTCAGTGGATAATAAATTATCTGATTAATTAGGATGCTGCAGGGATATTTGTCACGTAGACTGTTTAATCTGCTTAACTTTATAAGGCAAGATTTGTAAACTCACTCATGATTTAAGCACTCCGATTGTATTCTAATAACATAAAATATGTGTAACATCAGACGGAATCGTGGAAAAGAGCCTCAAGCCGGCAACAGACACTGCAATTCTTTCATCTTGCTACAGCAATGCAATCTTAGAGATTTCGCTGCAATATTGCAATAATTATCATGCCATTGATACACATTGCATGAGACCTGCAGAGATGAAAACTTTCTATGACTTCGGGTTTTTTTTAAATTACAATTCACTTGTGCAGCTAATAATACTACATTGCTACAGTTTTCTCTGGGAACGAACTGTTTGAAATATTTCAGAGAGAAAATGTTCTGCAATTTTTTTAGTTGCAAGTTACTGTTGCTGCTGTTGTTGAGGCCGCATGATAAGAGCTGCAGTTGCGTTACCAGAAGATGCAAACGAATCTGCAAACTGTATCACCAGTTTTGTTTTGTATTTTTTCATTGAAAAATCATAAATATTATTGGCCAAGTTTCTGCCTCTCCCGGACACAGTGATGTCTCTTTCTCGAATTGAAACATTACATGCTTCCAGTCAACACACGAGTGTTAATGTGAGAATTATTAGAACGTCCCTTTTCTTGGTTTTAGGACAAAAGCATCAATACATTTGGCAAAATATTTTTTACACGTTCTCCTCATATTACACAGCATGGAATTCATCCTTTTAAGCCAAGGTATTGACCGCAATATTGGTCCAGATATCCTTGCAGCACCGCGTTAATACCAGAGTGCTCTTTCTTACATACTAGTAGCATCACTTGCAAGGACTTTTTCAAAAAACATCAATTCTTCAGATTTTAACTTTGTACGAAGTTTGTCTTTTATGGGATAAAAACGGTGACAAAGGTCAGTGATAAATATCTTTCAAGTCTGAGATCTTGGTGTAACAGGACCACTAGACGCCATATTACACACATCAATACAAGATTCAAGACATACATTAGAATCCCAAAGCTATACACTCTAGCTATGATCATGAACTCACACCAAGCTTTTCAGGGAGCCTTTAGTCTTAAAATTTTGACGCGAGCCAGAAAGGATTGAATTCACAGCATCGATTAATATTTTACTTGTATGTAGTGATTATGAAAAAAACGGTATGAAATTACATACTACATGAGTCAGCCGACACTAAGCATATGAACCAGAGAGCTTCATAAAGAAGGCCTTTATGAAACATTAAAACTATCTCTCACTGCAATATTTCATAAACTGAAGAAATCCCCGCCAAAACTGCACACATATATGAGCCAATGTTGCACGTTTTGGAAGGGCTTTTCTTCAGAGCGTTTTCCACACAAAGTCATTAATGAACAATCAACACTGAAATCCCGGACTTTATGGGTGCTGAAACTGTTAAAAGCTAGTATGAAAGCTGAAGACATAAATTGCAGTCACAGAGGCATAAATTGCTAGGTTTGAAGTTACTAAAAGCTACAGAAGTTCCCCGCTTTAGAATAAAATGTTTATACTAAGAAAATATGTTCCTAATTGAGTAAGCCAGACAATCGACTCCGAAATGTCTTATTTCGTTATACTCTTAAAAATTACTTAAAATATCAATTAGGAACACGAGATATATTATATCAACTAGCATATACAGCAACAAATATATATTAAAAAGGATGTTTAAATATCCGGAAAATCGAGCAAGTTAAACAGACGTCCATTGTCTCGATGTTGATTGCTTCCAGTGACGGACCAAGGGTCCCTTGAGCTCTTCTAATCAACAGACCCGGCCTCCTTGAGCTAACAACGAGTCATTATTTCAAAACCATGACAATTTTACCAACCACAATATTTGCCCAAGTTCTTAATATCGCGATGAACAAATTCCAAATAACACTTACCGTGAACTAAGATGCATATAGTGCATAATGCAGCCACGACAAGCAGGATCGGCGGACTTGAAGTCACCATTTCTAGTCCAAAGCTGCACACTCCCAACTGAAAATAAATCTCAGTAGTTGCGCGTGCTTTCAGACCACGATCCTGTCCAAAAGCCTTTCAGTAGCAGCCGTACAGAATAGGGCTAGCTAGGCTACTGAACTCACCGATTCAATCCAAACGGTTAGGAGTGGACTAGAATCAATGGTCGGCCTTACTTAGGAATGTTCCAAGAATCGCGTGGCTCCTTGCAACCCCCTAACATATTTGTGTAGAGCATTTATTAAGGCGTATCAAGTGTTACTGATTAAATAACCCTTTCTCTTCAGGACAACAAAAGGCGCTTAGACATTATTGCGACGTCTACATAGCAATCGACCTCTGGTAACCAGGCTCCCTGCTGAAATTCCAACCTAACGCAATCTTTAATCGTGACCTTCAATGTCCATATTTGTCTTATATCAAACATAACCAAGTGATACAAACCAGAAATATCACTTGCGTGACGCGGTTTTTACCTAGACGTTGACTGTTCCAGGAAAAACCTGTCTAAAGCGATTGATCTTTTGATGAAGTTTAGTTCAAGGGAGTCTAGGGAAGGAATCCGATTTGACTAGCGTTTGGATTCAAAGAGCAGGAATTAAAGCGCGCTTTCCTTGATTCTAATCATATGAGATTTGATGAATGAAGAATGTGAATATTTTAGTTAGTTAAAAAATACTAAAATTGATGATGAAGTTTAAGATAATTGTTTGCTAAATTGATTGATCAACATACGTTAAGACAGCTTGAGCTATCAACAATGAGGACTCTGCTGCCCGTGCGCGTGGTCTGTCTACACGTAGAAACTTTTCTTAGGGTATAATGTCAGTACAATTCCTCGCGACTGTTATTCCTCGCCTCCTGAGTTTGCGTTGCTTGTGGTTCTGACGTTGTACGGTTAATGAGAGAACCTCTATCTTCCGTCCTAACTTCCCCACCCCTCCCTCATCACGATCACCGCTGGCCGCAAAGTAATGCTGGCTACTATCTCCTGCTCCTGCTCAGGCAGCCTCGGTATTCCTGTGGATAGCTCGGCACGATACTCAGCTCATTCCCTTTCCTTTTTTTACGCCACAGGAACTCCGCATGTGTAGCGACTAAATTCAAAGTATTTCTTTTGCTGGACCTCTAAAAGGATTACAGGAGTGCCAAACTCCAAAGAATTGTGAGGAATATATATTCATTTGTCAGTCAAAGTCTGTGGAAGTATTCAGTTACAATAGCTAGTCCACAACAACTCACCAGTTCCCGAAATAGAAAAGGCAAAAGTAAAAGGAACGAGGGTAAAAGGAAGGGAGGAGAGAAAAATGGTGGTCTTCCTCATTGGTCCAGTGTACCCTGTCCCCAGGCTCCAAACGTTCTACTTCTGCGAAGTAGGATCTTTCTTCTTCTCCTTCTTCTCCACCTTCTTCTTCTTCTTCTTCTTCTTCTTCTTCTTCTTCTTCTTCTTCTTCTTCTTCTTCTTCTTCTTCTTCTTCTTCTTCTTCTTCTTCTTCTTCTTCTTCTTCTTCTTCTTCTTCTTCTTCTTCTTCTGCTTCTTCTCCTTTTTCTCCTTTCTCTCTTCATCTTCTCCTTCTTCTCCTTCTTCTTCTTCTTTTTCTGCTTGTTCTTCTTGTTCTTGTCAGTTCCTCTTCCGCTTCTTCTTCCTCAGTTTCTCTTCCTCTTCCTCTTCCTTCTGCTCCTCAAACTTTGAATGAAATTCCAGAGGGGAGAGAGAGAGGCGCATGGAAAAACTACTTGGTTCGTTTGGACAGAGGGCCACAGAGAGGATCCAAAAACCGCAGACGTCTCTCAGAAGGTAAGGAGGAGAAGGGGTACTACAAAATTATGCACGACTTTGAGCCACCAAAACCGGGGTCATGCATAATAACTTCCATCACATCTTTCCGCGTTGACACACTGACAGAGCAATAAATATATTTTGATCAACATGGTTTTTTGGAGGCCTCCATTGTGTCGTGCCCTCCTGAACATTCCCCATCAACGATATAAAAACGTTTAAAACAAAATTATCATCCCTCTAATGTGTGTGCCATCCTGACGGTATTAATCAATACATCGGAAATATTAGCAGAATGTAACTTGATTTGATTTGATCTGTGATATGATAAGTACCTATATAGATTCTAGAATTATACATGATAATATTCAAATAAACAAGTACTTAAGACATTATGTTTTGTTGGGAGAAAAGAAAAGCAGTATTTGAGGAATTATTATCTATGATGTCTGGTATATTTGGAGGGAAAACGTTGACATGTTTGCTGATGGCTAGAAGGTTGATATGATGATATGTGACCTCCAGACGGAAAATATGGTAGAATGATATTCAAATCAGCTGGTGACGTAATAGGTGGATGACATCGGTGAGTAATCCTGATAACAATGACCGAGTAATCGTAGCTTGCTTCAGTGCCTTTGTTACTCATAACTGGAGTATTCTTTCACCAAAGTACGACCTTTTCAGACATTCATTTACATAGAGCAAGTCTTGATCACTTGGGGCCAACTCGTGGACATCTTAGATTCGAATAAAGAGACCGGGCACTAAAAGGTAAGAATCAAGGTCTTTGTTGGCCAATATTTAGAGAACACAGTGTTAATGATGTTTTATCAAACGATACCGGTCCAAAGATATCGTTTCGCTTCTTGGCCTACATTTTGTTCTGACATGGATGATTTGATTCAACGTCTAGCAAACATAACCAGATATTTCTATCAAAATTACTTATTAAATATTATAATAACAATAAGAAAATAGTCCAATGAAGTGCTCCCAGGCTATATTTAGTGATATTTCCGTTAAATAAATAAGTATTCGTTTTGATTAGCGTGATATAAGCGAAATAAGATAGTCATTTCAGTGTTTACTTTGGATATTTTGCTTCTCGTACGCCTCTGACATCAAAATGGTTTCGCCATGCCATACTTCAACTCTGCAGCCTTCTTCGGATTTTTTGAGTTCTTTACCTTTCATCGTCTCTGTACCTCCTATAAATACAAATTCTACTACCACTGAGACTATTTCCGGTGAAAAAAGTGCTGATAATTCGATCTTTATACGACAACAGATTGTGAACAAGTTTGATAAAAAACTATTCTCGGGACGAATCTCAATGCTGTACACTTTAATATCTTTGCAAGAGGTTTTTCGTTCTTATACTTCTTGTTTCGTAGTTAGATATTAGAGTTTTAATAAGGTATAGTTATAGTTTTTATCAGCCGGGCCATAAGATCACATACTTAATGAAGGTGAATATTGGTTTGACAAGAGGATTGAACACTGACAGTTCTGCAAGATGGCTCGCCACCCCCTTCGGCTATTCTTTGATCTCAACTTGATAGTCTTACAGATGTTTGTGTCTGTGTAATCGTATTTTCTTTGCTTAAATTTCATAACAGTTTTATTATTGTGTAAAAGTAATTACAAATTAATATAAAGAAGCTATGTTGTCTCAAAGATATTCATTCTTCTCTTGGAAATTTACTTCGTGACTAAAGAAACAACAGTTGTTGTGTTTTTGAACATATTTTGGTCAGGAAACGGAAATAATTCAGCCCACAATCACTTGAGGTTAATATTATTGCCATTGTTATAGATTCCTTTGTTTTATTTCAGGAAAATCTTGACAGAAAACCACTGCTGGGTTCTCATTGAATTATATTGAAGCAGTTGGACGAAGGAAATGTAAAATTGTCACGCTGAACGTCACGGGATAAATTGTACACTGGGCCACGCTTTTCTGCATAACATTAGCTAACGTATATATTGAAGAAAAGTGACTTACTTACCTGGAGCTGGAAAGATATTGCTTTTTGTAGCTTGAGTAACGCTATCGTTTCATGTGAGTACACTGTCTTGCATAATTTGAACCACATTGAGTCACGCTGCATGAGGCCGCCATGTCAAGCAAGAAAAACATCAAGCTGAGTCGGTCTTTTCCCGCTCGAGTAAAGAACGAAAACAAATCTCGTCAACCGCTACCGTTCAAAAGGTAAGAGAGTGTTAATATATTCCATGTGATGCCCTTAACCTTTTGCTCTAGACGTCCAAGTTAGTCAGTAAAGGTTAAGAACTAGATGATTGGCTGAGTGTGCCTTGAATATTGTCGTATCGATGAAAATAGCTGCTTTATGATTCCACTACAATGTATGTGAAAGAAAACCTTCATTCAAAACACTACATACAATGTAAGGAGCTTGTAGTTATTCTATATGCAGATTCAGGAAATTCGACCAAAACTTTGTGCAAACTACTCTAATGGTATTTCAGCACAGCGGTAGATTCGAAATGCGCATGCGCATATTTTGCATATTTTTCTGGTTTCCAGTGCCTACGCTAATTTGATTAATCGAGTACTAAAGACGAAGAATGTGTTGAAAGACTTAACCAAACTTTCCTTTCATAATTTAATATTTTTGAAAATTTTCTTTAGGTTCGCTGATTTCCTGACATTAAGACGAAAGAAAAAGAAAGATGATGGTTCAAGTTCACTAGACAAACAAGCCTGGTTTCACGGGAAAATCAATGCAGAGTACGCAGAAATGGTTCTAAAAAAGAATGGAGAATTCCTGGTTCGCGAGGATCCCGCGATGCCTGGGGCTTGTTTTATCGCTGTCAGAACCAAAGAAACTGCGCTACATCTTGCGATAAACAAACTGAAGGCATCTAAAGCCACTCGCTTTAAATATAGAATTGAAGATTCGGATTTTGTATTCGATAGTATTTCGGAACTCATTCGGTTTTACGTGAACGAGAGGCGTCCGGTGAGTATCCGACCGCCTGCTGTAATCACAATCGCTGTCAGTCGTGAAGCAGCTTTGCTGTCGGAAGAAGATTTCCGAGGGAGGTTTGCTACGGCAGGTAGCGCGCGTATCAATCGAGCGACGAGGAAACTGGAGAGAAAATCAAGTGATCCCATTCTGTCCAAACGTGTACCTTCTAAACTATACGAAGAGATCGATGCACAGGATATACTGGATACAACGGATACGCCGGACACTCCGGTATTAGAACGAACAAAGTCAAGTTCTGATCCTCCGAGCATGTCTGTCGATGATACAGCCGCTGTCAGGATCGAAAAAAATCGAAAACTCGAGAAATTGAGAAGTCATTCAACGCCAAGGTCGCGTTCATTAGATAATGTACTCGACTCTCCGTCGATAGATGCGGCAAACGCTACTTATGACAGTCCGCGCAGTTTGGCCATACCAACGAGAGTACATTCAAACACTCCTTACTCGCAACAGGAGAAAAAGCGTAAGAACTTGGATAAAAGTTATTTTGAAACGGACACGGATTACGCTGTTCCTTCGTCCATTCCGTTACCAGATGAAGATCAGGAAATGTCACGTAACTCTTCAGACATAGTATACGATGTCCCGCCGTCAAAACCAAGTTTGGAAAAAAGGATCTCATGTGATGGTAAAATGAATCAGATTGATGTAAGTAACGCACTTAACAATGTCACGCAATCTCAAGAGAAAACCCAAGAAGGAAGGCATAATATTTATCTGACAGTCGTGAAAACATTGCGTGACAAATTAATCCAGCCTTTTTTGCAACAAGATTGTGTGACGCTCGCCAGTCACTTAACGAAAGCTGATCTAGAGCTTGTATGGAGAGATTCAGAGGATCAAGACGAAGAGGATGGAGGAGCCAAGGGTCTTGAAAGATTGGTTCTTCCTCAAGGGCGTGAAAAAAGATGTGCTCTACTTGAAAGGTGAGTTATGTTACGTTATGGGTGCAAGATGAAGCCACAAAACACAGAAGTTGTACGGTGTTGTCTCTCACTGCTGTCCAGTTCATACCTGGGGCCAGGGGTTCGGTTCTTGACTCTGACTCTTGACTCTGCTGAACCGCATATGTGAATTGATTGTTGTACTCTCCCTTGCATCAAGGATTTTTTTCGGGTTCTCCGGTTTTCCTCACTCCGTAAAATTCAGCGACATTCGTTTAGTGGGGAGGGATGGATAATAAGAGAAAGTCAGTGTCGCTCATCAGAGAGACATCGAATTTCCATGCAAAGTCATTCCTTTCAGGTTCTCTGTCCAGTATTGCATTCTATCCACACTCTTATAATTACCTTACTAACTATATTGTAGATACCAGAATTTGACATACTGGGTTGGCTCACTCGTGATTGCTGCTGGAGAGATGGCATCGCGGGCTCAGATGGTTACCAGGCTTATAGAAATGGCGGATATTTTGAGTGACAAGCAAGGAAACCTAGTTTCTTTCATGGCTATCATTGATGGACTTGCCTTACCTCAGGTACGTGCTAACTTTCTTTGTTGCCATGGAAACACAGAGAAACTGGGATTTGAATAGACAGGGAAGTACTTCATTTACTTCAATTTTTGAATGGCTCTTTTCATCATCTGTTATATGAACAAGATAATATACATTATATGAAGTACTAGCCAAGCAAGTGAAGGGGAGTTTTTGTCTTAAAGACTAAAAAAAATCTCACTAACAAGAAAAGCGTGATATAGATTAGGACGCTTTAAGTCTGACACTGATTTCGTTTTAACTTTTTCTGTCTGCAATACAACTAGGTCAGCCGTCTTCACCATACTTGGTCATGCTTACAACATCAGTACTCCAAAGCAGCAATTCTCTTCCACAGTACACTAAAGCCACTGGCGGAACTCTTATTAACAGGCGCTCCCAGCCCCTTCCCAGGAGTGTGCCTACCGTATGTGGTCCCTCTTTCCAGGCTTCTTGAGGCCACCAGTGAAGCAGACCTTGAAGAATGGCACCAAGATAAACTAGACCAGGGACTTGAAATAATGCTCGCACATCTCAGCTCTGGTAGAAGCGTCATTCAACAAGTAGAAACCTTTAAAGAAGAAGCTACGAAAAAAATGAAATTACAAGAAGAAAGTCCTGATTTGATTGATTATTTTCGAAAAGGAATCAACGTTGGAGACTTGCTAGGAGTTCATAAAGATCCTGTTTTAAGAACGCAAAAGCTGAAGACTTTGCTGAACTGGTTGTCTGAGAATGCAGAAAAAGGAAGTAAACAAGCTTCGTAAAAGAGATAAATATTAGGATAATATTAGATATGTAATTAATATCGATTAATATAAATGATACATAGTTAAAATTTAATCGCGCAAAGAAAGCGAAAGGAAATGTACAAAAGTAATTGTAGCAGATGTAAACAGGCGGTTGATTCCTGGTCAACCCTAGCAACGTGAATCAAGTGCATTGATCGTTGAAAGTGAAGGTAGAGGACGTTTCGAAAGACACAGAATAGTATCGGTATCTTAGGAAAGAAGATGAAGCGGTTATCGTATGAATGGGAAACATACGGTACCGACTTACAGCAAGCACATGGTACGACATGCCATAACACTGAAATTACTTCACATAAGAATAGTTATCGCATGAGTGGGGAACATACAGTACCGACTTACAGCAAGCACATGGTACGACATGCCGTAACATTGAAATGCCTTCCTATAAGTATGGTTATCGTACGAGTGGGAAACATACGGTACCGACTTACAGCAAGTACATGGTACGACATGCCATAACACTGAAATTACTTCACATGAGAATAGTTATTGTATGAGTATGTCCCCAAGTAAATTTATCCTGGAGCGCTTGAATGCGAGACTATGGATGCCATGCTAAGAAAGGTCCATGAAGCAAGAAATTGTTTGATTTTCATACATTGTTAATGTGATGCAAAGTTCTGGTGATGAGCCAACCATCTTTCTTTTACTTCACTAGTTTACGTTTGCGGCGCTTGCATTGCAAGAGACAACCAGGCCTGACTTGGGTATGAAATCAATTCAATTGCCTTCTTTCTCTGGTATGTTTTTATGTAGTAAAAAACTTACTTTAATACAAATAACAAGCTTAAGTTATAAAGAAAAGTAGAATTACCAAAATATATATTGCGTGAGGAACATTAAACTCGTAATAATAAAATACTGCAAATCTATACTTTACTCTCTCTATTATTTGGCGCTTTAAGTTAAAGTCTATCTGTTGAAAGCAAATGCTTTACGAATAATGTATTTCCCTTCCCTTTTTCCTTCCCTTCCTTTCCCTTCCCGGCCTTCCTTTTCCTTCCCTTTCTTTCCCTTTCCTTCCCTTCCTATGACGCTACTTCACAGACTAAATGTAACACCGTACTGTTTTACGAGACCATTTCACTCGTTTACAAATCATATACTTGTTGAAGATTTGTATACTTTACCTTTAAAGCTACAGTCATTCGCGGTGCAACATTGCGCGCAATGTTGCAGGCCTTCGATGTTGCGAGCCATGTCACACGAAAACGATCCTACTTCAGCAACATTGCCTGCAGTATTGTAAACAATGTTGCACCGTGTGTCCGCGCCTTCATATCTTCTCATTCCAAGTGTCATTCCCTTGAGTATTACTACTTATTTGCCGACAATAGTTGGGAAGATGGGTTAGTCATATGGGTGTGACTCAATCCCTTGAAGTTTGAAATATAAAAACATTGATCTAAAATTGGCGATGGCCTTATATTATTACCAGCAAATGTAGCATGGGTCTAAAAGCGCCGATGAAAATGAATATTGAGATTGGCGCAATAAAAGTTAATAAATATTATTATTATTATATTATTATTATTATCATCATCATTATTATTATTATTATTATTATTATTATTATTATTAATACTAACTTTTAGTATTAGTCGCTTGGACTGAGCTAATTTTTATCAAAAATATACAACAAACATTTAAAACGTTTTCAAATACAACAAGCAGTGGACTGGCATAGCTTAACTACAAAATGACATAATACTTTTAAAAAGCACATCCAATGTACGTACAGTTCGAGTGGATTTGTTAAAATCATACATTGGATATTATAAAAACAGTTCTGTTGCAGATTCACGTTGAATGTCTTCTAGAAAGATGAGTTCTTTGTCATAGCATGTATATGGGCTCATAGGCATACCACGGCAGGACTGCTTCGTCATCAGGCTGCTGGTCTTCAGGTACGTTTTCTATAACTAAAAGAAATACCATACTCTTTAGATAGATGTCTCATCTTTATGGTTTTCATGCTCAGAGGTTGCAGGATATTGTTCATGTGATAATGAAGGAGCGGCTAGGATGGTTGAAGATAGTTTTTTAGGCTGTGTACAGCTCAAAAAATTATTAACAAACGCCATGTGTGCATGCTACAAAAACATTTTTCTCATCAGGAACCGTGGAGGGGGAGAGGCTGGTAGTGCTATAGCCCGACCATTTTTCCCTTTTCCCATACTAGTCTCATATTTTCCAATCTTAGCCCAACCACTTTTTTCCCATACTAGTCTCTATATAGCCCCACCACTTTTTAGGGTGCAACGCGGTCCCAGTTTATACGCTCCTCCAAAGAAATTAACATGTGAGTTGAGTGTTGTATGCAAAGAATTCATTGTAGTGCAGTGGTAGTGCGTGAAAGTGAAAGTGGGCCAAATTGGAAACACATATCCTTCTTATAATGAATTTATTTCCCCCTAAAACTGAGTAAATACTATTGGACGTAACCTGTTTTCTTGCAATAAATAAAGGGAAGATCACTGAGGATCACTGAGAAAACGTGTCAAGCAAAAAATTCCAAAATGCGCACCATCTCTACCCCTCCCCGATAAAATCGCTTCACTCGGCAATGAATATAAATCAGAACTGATACAGTTGACAAATCCAGACGCGGCACGTTTTCCTATATGTCTTGTCCTCCGACCATCAAATTCACAACAGCATTACTGGATCGGACGTTCGACCGGAGGCCAAGGAGTTTCGAAGCTGATAAGGCCACAGAAACTTAAAAGAGCGTTCTAAAGGAAATAGCAAAGGTATTACTGACCTGCAACATCATTGATCGCAGCCAAGTCATCATTCTCCACCGGTATTCGTCCATTCCATCTTTGATGGATGAGTATGGCTTGTCGCGTTAGCCATTCCTGTACTCTTGGCCAAGAGAGCACGACACGAACCAAATAGAGAACGCCGATGATCAGGAACCAGAGAATAATACCTGAACACAAAATGTAATCAACAAGTCAATCAAAAGATCCTGATCTGTCGTTACTCCTTAATTCTTTCGCTCATTCAATAAGTCATTAATCAAATGAAATAAATGAATATTTCCGTCCTACTTTTTACTTAAGTCGAATCTAAGAGTATGTATAAATGTTAAAATATTAATTATAATACTTGACATGACGTATTCCTAGTCATAACTAGCTATTTAAAGTATTTTTGCTTCAGCAATCACTTAGAACAGTCAGTACCTGCGGTTCTGTGAGTAACGTATACAGCTAGTTTTTTCGTCAACAAACTGTATGATGATAAAATATCCATTGAATTTAAACAGAATACGATACTTAATTTTTAGAAAAGAGTTGCTTTTCATGAGCATATTTATGGATTGATAATTATCATATTAACTAAAAACTCTAGTCAAATGTTGCGGCTTACTTTTGCAACCCTACGACGAAGAGTAAGCTTGGAACGCAAATTAGAATGACGATTCTGCATCTTGGCACGCCAACGTGTTCATGTTCTACTCATTATTTCTATTTAATACTATTTCGTGTACCTGCCATTTCGTAACTTTTTTACTTAACTTTGAATAATATACACAGTTGTAATCTAGTAAGTATTAGGCTGAATGCGAATGAAAAATAAAGATTCCATATCTTTATCCCAGCCGTACGCGAGACCGTGCAGCCACGTGTAACTGACTCATTTCTTATTGCATATTTCTATTTAATACGTATTCTATCTTGTATACTTCGTTCCTTTTTTACTGAACTTTGAATAGTTAGGCTGAATATGCACACAACATTTAAATTGAAAAACTGAAAATACCTTTAAATGAAACAGCAAAAGTCTCCCCTAACTCGTTCATAACTTTGTGAAATCCATCTTACCAAACTCGGCTCCAAAACAAAAACACGAAAAAGATGGCGATAAAGACCAAGAGGACGTGGTCTGTCATCTTATCCCACTTTGTTTGAAAGATGAATAAAATGACTATGTTTTCTAAAGGCTAAGGTCTTGATTTCTTTGAAGCAGTAGAGAACGATATATTCATGCAGATCTACGATACTCGATGCAGCAACTGAAAAACACTGACTGTCAACCAACTATTAGAATAATCAAAAACCAACCATGCAGGGTCAATGACGTTAGTGGTTGGCCAGAATTTCAGTGCCTGATGCAGGTGGGGGAAGTTTGGGGAATCCCCTAATTTGCATTTTGAAAGTAACTTATAGTTCAATCATTATGCTACGGTATTTTATCAATTTCAAATTATTATTTTTTAATAATAATAAAACCCTGAAGCCTACTTTCACTTTACAAACCAATAACGTGACAGAGACTGGGAATGAGGAAAACATCAGTTTATTTTATTCAGTTCAGAGGAAACATCCTCACTCAAAAGCCTGTATTTTCTTCTATGTGGGTATAGTCTTATCTTGTAGTTTTGGGTTCTTGGGAAGCTTCACTGAGACTGTAGAAAAAGTAACAACACACGAACACACGACAAACTGGCAACGGGAATGAAATACTGAAGAAATACATGCAGAATACGTACAGTTGGACCAAGACCGTAGTATTAAATGTAATGTTTATATATATTGGTAAAATAGGAAGTAGTTCTTGATGACATTAGTGGTTGTAAAGAACAAGTTAGTGATGTACAGTGATGAGGAAATGAATTCATATTGTGATCAAGCAACATGACGACTCGAAATGTTTGTGAGAACGAGATGTTAACTCCAAATTCAACTGCATTGTCTTTTATGCTTGGTGGCATATTGTGAATATTCGGACCATCAGACTCGGATCGAAGCGGTGAATACTATTCGCGACTCATACGATATCGTTTTTACTCGTGGAATTCCCTCGTCATTCAATGAATTTTTCTTAAATCCCATATCACAAAATCATTGCTCTAACAGCGACTCGGATGAGGATAAAAAAATTCGCTTTTTAACAAAGTTAACTATTTCCATTTATATTCTTTGCAAACTAATCTTCTTTTTTCGATTGTTTTTTAATGCCATACGTTAAGAAAATCAAGTGATAATAAGAGAAAAGCAAAATTTTTTTGTGCGGGATCCCTGATCTTTCATTGAATTCAGCTTTGAAAGCGTTGGATTCCGTGCTGAATCCTTCGCTATCTACGTCACATATTCGTCATCTCGGACCAATCAGCGCGCGAGTTTATTTTGTAATATGGGATTCTAAAACTTAGTGGGAGATCATTGTCTTTTCATTGCTTCAAAATCATCTTTGACACGAGGCTAACAGAAAAATACGAATAAAAGGGGCACAAATTGCATGGGAAAAGTGTGATTTCTTTCGTATTTTCCTGTTTTGCCCCGCATCCAAGGTAACCGCCAGGATTGGTATGCGCATGTCTCAACTATTCCAACTATGAAATACTTTTTGTACAATAGCATGGCCGTTATTATAAGCAATAGACCTTAGAGCGCAAAGCAATAGTTTTTGCGCATAATAATTGTCATCTTTCATGCATTTTCGTCTGCTAAAAATAATCATCTGAATAATAATCTGCTGCATCTAAAATTGATCAAAATTCAGTAACCCTTAACTGTATCTATCTCCAATAGCAATAAGTTATTAGGCGGTTATTGAATCTATTCGTAACATGATCTGGCGAGAAAACATTTCTTATAAAATAAGATCCTCGCCTGGATAGTGTAACGTATATAATATAATGTAAAAAAAAGGAGAGAAAAAGGAATAGCTCATTTTAGAGCACGAAAAAAACTTACAGAAACACGAAGCAGTTTCCAAAGTGTTATAATAATAATAATAATAATAATAATAATAATAATAATAATAATAATAATAATAATAATAATAATAATAATAGTAGTTTATTTCTCACAATGGCAGAATTAACTGAATTACAGTGAGGTCAGCATAACATAGAAACGTTATACACTGTACATAACAAGGAAATGTCTACATTAACAGTAACAATGATAATAATAAATAGTTAAATATAACTGATTGAATTAACTGAAATTAAATTATAACTGTTGCAAAGACTTATTATGTGACTTCTTATTATTTGAAGTGTATCGATTAACGGCAATCCTTGTAACACAGGGATACCAAAGCAAAGAAATACCTAAACCACACATGCGCAGTTTCAACTTCCGGTCCAAGATTCACGGGCTGAAAAACTGTTGCAACCAGAGCCTCTCGTTTCTTGGTGCTGATCAAGAGGAACGTGGCCTCTGGGACGAGATTAGTCTGAAGCAAAGTAGAACACTGGATGACAGTTTCCGTTTCGTTTGCATTTGCGTAGGCGTTCAGTGTTATATGCACGCCTACGCCGTGTTCAGCACTGGATGACAGTTACCGTTTCGTTTGCATTCAGTTTGCGTAGGCGTTCAGTGTTATCATATGCACGCCTACGCCGTGCACAAGTTCAGGACTGGATGGCGGCCCACTGACACTCACACACACACTACCACTACATTATATATAAATTATGAGAATAACGATTCTGCATCTTGACCCCTCCCCCCCCCCCCCCCCCCCCCCACGTGTTGATGTTCTACTCATTATTTCTATTTAATACTATTTCGTGTACCTGCCATTTCGTAACTTTTTTACTAAACTTTGAATAATATGCACAGTAGTAATCTAGTAAGTAATAAGCTGAACTAATACCAATGAGAATTAGCGATTCCTTATCAGTATCCCAGCCGTGTCCGTGAAGCAACGTGTAAACTCATTTCTTATTGCATATTTCTATTTAATACGTATTCTTTTTCGTAAACTTTATACCTTTTTTACTGGACTTTAAATAGTTAGGCTGAATATGCACACAAAATTGAAATTGAAAAATTGAAATTACCTTTCAATGAACCAGCAAAACTCTCCACAAACTCATTGATAACTCTGTAAAGACCATCTAACCACGCTCGGTACCAAAACAAAGACACGAAAAAAATGGCGATAAAAACCAAGAGGACGTGGTCCGTCATCTTATCAGTTCGACTTCGTTTGAGAGATGCACAAAATGATTATGCTTTCTAAAAGCTAAGGTCTCGCTTTAAACTGAGCAGTAGAGAAAAATGTGATATCATACAGATGATACTTTATGCCCCCACTGAAAACCATACTCCCAACCAATTCAGTCTATAAACTCAAACATGCCAGTCAAATGACCGGGATCCAATCGGGTTCTAGATATTTGGGGGAATCCCCTAATTTTATTGTGACTGAAATTGAACTTATCATGAATATCATGTCCTGATTATTTGGACTGCACATGCTTGATACTGAACAGCCGTAATATCAAAGCGACGATTCAGTCAACTCTACTACTTTATTAATGGCATGGATTTATGCTAGTTTAACCAATATGCTACTGGCAGTATTTTATCAATTTCAAGTTAAGATTCTTTAATAATAATAAAACCCTGAAGTTAGTTTCACTTCACAAACAATTAATGTGACAGAGACTGGGAATGAGGAAAACATCAGTTTATTTTATTCAGTTCGGGAAACGTCATCACTCAAAAGCCTCTATTTTCTTCTATGTGGATATAGTCTTATTCTGTAGTTTTGGTTTCTTGTGAAGCGTCAGACTGTAGAAAAAGTAACAACACACGAACACACGACAAGCTGTCAACGGGAATGAAATACTGAAGAAAATACCGCGTACAGACCAAAACCCCAAATCCCAGTATTAAAGGTAATGTTTATATATATTGGTAAAATAGAAAGTAGTTCTTGATGACATTAGTTGTTGTAAGAACAAGTTAGTGATGTACATGATGAGGAAATGAATTCATATTGTGATTAAGCAACATGACGACTCGAAATGTTTGTGAGAACGAGATGTCAACTCCAAATTCAACTTCACTTTTCTTTATGGCTTTTATGCTTGGTTGCATATTTTAAATATTCAGGTTCGAAGCGTTAGCCAGTGAATACTTAAAACTTACTGGGAGATCATTGTCTTCTTATTACCTCAAAATCATCTTTGACACGAGGCTAACAGAAAAATACCAATTAAATTAAGACGCATCTTTAGATTAAGAAGACAAATTTCATTGGAAAGTGTGATTTCTCAGTTTCGTATTTTGCGGTTTGGCCTCGCATTCAAGAGGTATATATTTTCAGTCTAGACTTCCAAGGTACGTAACGATTGGATTGGCATGCTGGCGCATGTCTCAACTGTTTCAAAGGAAATCAGTACTATGATATCATGACCACGTTGTATATACTAGTTTTTACAATGGTTTTGAGTGACACATCGCGAAACAGTGTGGAATATATTTTGAAACACGGATACGGCACATGGTTATCAGTTATAGCATGACAATAGACCTTACAACGTAAAGGAATAGTTTTTGCACAAATAAGTTGTCATCTTTTATGCATTCTGCTAAAAATAATCATCTAAATAATGAACTGCTGCAGACATGATCTGCCGAGAAAAAAATAATAACATAAAATCCTCACCTTAATTTATATAACATGATGTCAAAAAAAAGGAATAGCGCGTTTTAGAACACGAGAGAAACTTACAGAAACATGAAGCAGTTTTCCAAGTGTTGCATAGACTTACTATGTGACTTCTTAACAAGTCCTTAAGGTTGAGAACGATTACAATTTTCAAAAGGCGAAATTTAATAATATGTTAGAGTACCTGGCAGTTTGTATTCTCTCATCCCAAGATGCAGCAAGAAGTAGAATACGACAACACCAAGCATCCTCACGGCCATTATACAAAGCATTTTGGTCAAAAATTTTCGTTTTTGATCCGCGTCTTGGCGCGGTGGACTTTTTAGCAAGAGTAGTTACAAAACTAATCCGATCCGCCCCCTTATATACTGCACGTGTACGCAATTTATGCGAATGCAACGGAAACTGACATCCGGTGTTTTCATCTTTGCTGGACCTGAACTAAAATAGATCGTGTTAGAATAGAAGAAGTCGAGAGCCAATCAGAAATCGCTTCATATAACCTTTTGGGCGCTATTTCGCAGACGGGCTTCACCGAGGTAATTTGTCCGGATGTGACGCAGGCTAGCTGTCGACTGGCCAGAAAAAAATACATAGTTTGAGCAGGGAGTTGTCTAACCAAACTCTCCAAAGCAAAACCATGACGAAAATAATAATAAAAACCAAGAGGACGTGGCTGTTCATCTTATACGATTTTATTCGGTTAAAAGATTCTTGTTCTTGGTTTATTACGCTTCTAAATAGCTTGCGCTAATACTTAAAGGCCATTAAGACAATGAGAAGTGGTTAGTATGAAGGCAATGAGGGTGCGAGTCAGGGTTTCTTTTCGTCCTCAGTGGGTTCTATTACGTGTCCCTCCGATGTTGGTTAAGTATTTTACATAAAGTAAAGTACGAGGAAGAGAGAGGATTTTAATAGAATGACCTGCTTGACCTCCCCCAGTAATGATTCTGAATGTTAATGAATATGAATCCCAGGCTGTCAATGCTGAGAAAAATAACATAGGACCCTCACCTTAATTTATCTAATATAATGTAAAAAAAAAAAAAAAGGAATAGTGCACGAAGTAGTTTTCATAATGAGCACGATTGAAATTTCCGAAAGTCAAATTAGAATTAGAATAAAATTAAAATTAGAATTCAACATGTTTGAGTACCTGGTAGTTTGAATTCTCTCATTCTAAGATCCCTAAAGTAGCAGAATAATACAGCAACACCAAGCATCCTCACGGCCATACGAAACACTTTCGTCAAAAGTTCTCGTTATTGATAGCCTGCGTGCAGCTAGCCTGAATTTTAACGTGTTGTATTTGCGTACTGCGCATGCGATCCGCAGTTTTCATGATCATGTGCCAGGTGCGTTACGACTGGAATTTTCTTTTTTTGCGTTCAACTGACTGCAAACGGAGCGCTAGCTGTCAGTCACCAAAGTTAGAATAATTTTAATCCCTCCATCGGCACCATACACCGTTTCGTCCTTTTTTACTGAGCTTTAAACAAAATGTCTTCCTTATCTTAATTTATCTTGGTTTTCTAAACTGATTTATTTGTTTGAACTGAAATTGAATTGAATTCTTGTCTAACACTTTGAGGCATTAAACCAGAAAACGACTGGTTGTGGCCTGTTTTGACGTTCGCTTATGAATATTTTATTTCGGGGATTCCCCCGATTAGTTGTGGCAAACACAAAATCACACAACCTCGTACTCGCTTCATACTTGGAAGACAGAACACCAGCTTTTATTCCTAAAACGAATACATTCCTTCTTTAGACTTTATTGTATTAATTTATAATAAAATAGTCATTGTCCTGGAAGAAAGAATCGTCGAATGTTTGCTCACAAGTCTTTTAAGCTTCTTTCCCAATGTATTTGATTGGTTTGGTTAAAGCGAAATATTTCATTACAGTCTGGGGAACCTGGGCACAACAGTCCTTTGTAGATGAACCTCTTCTACATGCAGTGCCGGCATTATTGAGCCAATGCATCAATTTTGCCGATCTTCCAGTAAATGCTAAAATACATACAGTTTCCACATCTTCTAAACTCAACTAATAGTTTCAGCATGTGAAAACATTTACAATACTTAGGGACAACATCTTCATAAGTTCTAATTCCTTCCGGTATCGAGTGAAGCCAGTTGCAAACTGACAAAACCTGAACATATAAACCAGAAAAGGTAAGCCTGCAATACATAAAGGATATCACATAGAGTTATTCCCTTTAGCTTCCTAACACTACTGCCTGCATTTATGAGAGGATTGGCAAGACAAGCGCTCGAGAAAATAGCAAAACTCTTAACAGAAAGAATAATGCATAGTTGCAAATTTTTGATGTCCGGGATCGTTGTCCATAATTTTCGCTTTACAAAACACATAATCTAGTGTTAAGTCGTCATCATTTTACCTTCAAATGCTTATCGAACTCTCTGGGTTGATCTAAGTGAGGACACGGCTAATTCACAGATATCAGCTTGTTTGTTTTGCGGAGGTTTGAAAACCCTGAGAGAAGCAGAGAAAAACCCTTGAATCAAGGGAGAGAGCTAACAAACTGTATTTTCTATGAGTGTTATTATAATGTTTTGGCAGAGTCTCCTTTGATAAGAATCTAAGAATCACAATTCATGTATAATATGAATATCGATATATGTTGTTCAATCACTTCCTGCATGTATGTGTATGTATGTATGTAAGTTCTGTAAATGATACCGTCTGAGCTAAAGACGCTGAAGGAATTTAAACAAAGTGGTCCAATGGTTTCAAAACAAACAAGGAAATATTCCTCATCACCGAACACATTGCATGGTACGTTTTGATCATGTTTCAACTTGTTCACTAGCACTGACATGGTTGCTTACTAACAGGTGCTGAGCATGGAGTACAGGTCGAGTCTACCACCATCTGTATTTTAGGACCTCGTTTGATAACTGTGTTCGAGCCAAGTAAAGGTTAAACTATTAACGCTTTTTTCGGCATTGTTCTACACGCGTGGAGGGAGCTCTGATAGAGACAATCTCTAAATTTATCGCCAAATTTTAATTGATATGATGAATCATGGAACAAAATTCAAGAAACTACTTTATTACATGAAATTTTTGCGACACTTTAATTTCGCGATTTTCTCTATTTCCAAAAAATCGCGAAATTAAAGTGTCGTGAAAAATAAGTGTCGCGAAAACATAATGACGCGAAAATTAAGTGACCCTCCATTTTTGAGAAAGTACAGAATTGAATGGTCATTGCTACTGAGAACCCTGATCATCAATAAAATATTGGAACCAGTATTCAATATATTTAAGTCTAAACCAAGGAAATAAGGCGAACTTTGTTTAATGTTACGTAGTTAAGTGGGTTTTCTAAAGTAATTTGTTTGGACACGAATTATGAATGATTTATTCAATGAAATCGCGACTTTAACGGGGTCGCGATGTATGCGACCTCCAAATTAAAATCGCGAAAATTTCATGTAATAAAGTATGTAAAATGACCAGCGAAAGAATAAACCTCAGGGAAAACTGATTGATGGTTGAGGGTGTCTTACTTATTAGTTAGCTATTAGTGTGCGTGGATTTTGCACGAAAAATGAACATTATCCTCTTTCATTCTGCTAGAACGTATCCCAGTTACCTGACTTGTCGATTGATAATTGATAATTCAGTAATGTAATGTTACAACTGTAGTTTGAAAAGTAGCAACGCATTTTAGAACACGAAAGAGAGAGTTAGAAAAACACAATGCAGTTATCAAAGCGTTTGCAAAAACGCATTTTATGACTTCTTAACAAGTCTTTAAGTCCGATTGAAATTTTCGAAAGTCGAATTAGAATTAGAATAAAATCACAATTAGAATTCAACATAATAGAATACCTGTCAATTTGTATTCTCTCATCCCAAGATCCAGCAAGAAAGACCAGAGTTAAAGACCAAGCATCCTTACGGCGATACAAAGCATTTTGGTCAAAAGTTATCGTATTATGAACTACGTACTCTGTGTGTAGCAGTAGCAATAGCAGTAGTATGTCAAGCTTTCAATCAACGTCACTTATACATATAAATATAAATATGTCCGGTATCGTTTTCCATAACTTTCGCGTTACAAAACACATAATCTAGTGTTAAGTTGTCAAAACTTTACCTTCAAATGCTTATATCGAACTCTCTGGGTTTAATAATCTAAGGCCGTGTTTACACTTGGACGTTTACTAGGGGTTTTAAAAGGTCGAGGTTTATTTGCATAACCATAGTTCAACGGTAAATTGTTTATACTTGATAAAATGACCGTAGAGACGGCGCTGAACTTAATTTTCATATTCAGAGAGCGCTGTCATGCATCAATGTGATGCAAATAAAAACACTCGCATTCCACGAAAAGAACATTTACGCATAAATAATCATCGTAGCGTCGGTTAGTCTACTATTGTAAATCAAATTTAGAAGCTATCTATCTTGGTTAACTTTTATAGTTATTATAGATAGCTTGTGTCTCAATTTAGGTTAAGTTATAATTCTTTGTAAATGTAATGTAACAACAAAAAATGACACTAAATAAATGTATGTATGTATGTATGTATGTATGTATGTATGTATGTATGTATGTATGTATGTATGTATGTATGTATGTATGTATGTATGTATGTATGTATGTATGTATGTATGTATGTATGTATGTATGTATGTATGTATGTATGTATGTATGTATGTATGTATGTATGTATGTATGTATGTATGTATGTATGTATGTATGTATGTATGTATGTATGTATGTATGTATGTATGTATGTATGTATGTATGTATGTATGTATGTATGTATGTATGTATGTATATATGTCTTTTAGAATTCGAAAGAAAACTTCGATGCTATCAATTTATTTTATTCAACTGAAAAATATATTCATTCACAACACAACACAAGCATCAAACAGAATTTAGGAGATAAAATATTTTTTCATAAACTGGTGAGAAAGTTACATCATTTCCCTATTTAATTCATACCGTGATTGTGTGACATTTTGTCACGACCAAAACAACCACAGGGATTCCGACAAATCAATATTAGAATGAGTTTTAGTTGTCCTTCACGGTATGAATTAAATAGGGAAATGATGTAACTCTCTCACGATAAGTTCATGGAATTATGTATCCATATTTTATCTCCTAAATTCTGTTAATTTTTTTAACATAAAAGGGAAAATACTACTAATTATGAGCCATACTTTGTGAATGAATATCTTTTTGAAATAAAATACATTGATAGTATAAATAAATATTAATTTCTTAAAATATCACAATTCAGCAATAATAATTCAGCCAGTTCAGCAGCTTTTCCATCAGTGACAACAAGTTTGGTTTTATCTTTGCTGCCTGCTGTACTTCTCCTCTTTACAAGGATACAAACTTCTTCAAGTAAGTCTATCCTTTACATAGGTACGTTAGTTAGCAAGTTGTAAGTTTATTCCGGTTTGCACGTACGTATAGCACGTACGGTGAGTGGAATTTTAGTGTTTCAGTAATCCATTCGCACTGAAACCAGATAATTACGAATGGAATTTTAGATTAATTTAAATGAGTAGTTCAGTTTCCAAACGATTCCAAAACACAACAAATAATTTTATCGATACTGGTCTAGATCTGGCCGTGGATCTGCAACAGAGAGCCAGTCGATTAGGATATGACAGTCTGGAATAATTCTAATTTTAGCTTGCTTGCTTTAGCGTTTACTATACTGACAATTGTCGCGGTAAATGAATGACCCGATCGTTCTCTCAAATCACTCATTCAGCTTGAAACAACTAGCAGAAGTGTACTATACCGTGCCTATACACTACAGTAAAAACCCGCAACTAAGAACCTGTATTTTTCCAAGTTAGCCTAGACAGGTTCTTATATAATTGGTGTTTACTGGAAAATCAGGATATGTTGGATGATAAAAAGGATTCTTATCTTCATTAGGAAGAAAAGATGCATAAAATTATGATGAAAATTCTTAGACTAACAGGTTCTTAATCACTAGGTTCTTAGTTGCGGGTTTTTACTGTATATGACGTTGATAATATTCCATATACTGTAAGTAAATTCGAAAATCATCGCTTATAAATGAGGGCCTTCACTGGGCCTTCGTCTGTTGTTGCATTCTCCAATACGTTTGTCATTTATATCAATGTATTCACAATTATTAATGAAACCTTTTAAAAACTTACTTTTTTAGGTTATTTTTGCTTAAGATTTAGGCTTGAAAATTACACAAAACTAAATGAAAGTGATTTGTTTTTATCAGGTATTTACATCAGAAAAAAAACCCACTAAGTCGGGGGTTTCCCGAACTAGTACAGCCTCATTTAATGACGACTCTTAAAACTCTTAAAACTCAAGTGTATGCGGGCTTAGCCTCACTGCTAAGATCGAAAAAACAAAAACAGAAATTAGAATAACAAAAAAATCAAGTCTTGGATTCGAGGCTAAGCCCGCATACACTCGAGTTTTAAGAGTCGTCAATAATAATACTGTGAATAATAAATTTAAAAAGTCCATTGCTAAGCAAGAACGTTGTCTGGACCAAGACCATAGGTCATTCAGATAGACATGTTAAAAAACCCAAAGCGGGGCCAGTTGAACGAACAACTAATCGCGTAAAGCATTGTTGATCAAAACCTGCGGTCCTTCGCTCTTTGTTTTGAAAATCATTTCTTGAGTGGTTTTTAGATAAATCACAGATGAACTATATATCACTCTGATTAAGGGTTTTGGACTTTTCTTAGACTTAAAATGAATTCAAATTTTAGGTAGAAAAAAGTGCTTGAATACGGGGCCGGCCATAAAAAATCACAACGGACTCCAGGTGATCTCGCTTCTCTCAGGCCGAAGGAATTAGCCAATCAGCGAACATTTTGTTCGTAGCTCAATATTTCCTAGTTCCAGGTTTTCAGCTTGATTTATAAGACGTTTTGCTCGAAAATAAAGAAAATAAAACTCATTCGTGCAAAGATTCACCACATTTCTTTTAGAAAAAGCATATTTCGTTGTTGGTGGAAAACATTTCATTTTGACAAGAGATAAAAAAGCCAATATTTTAGATCGAAACCGCGGGGAGTGGTTGCCCAATTCTCCCTAGCCATGTATGGAGCGTTCGACAGTGCGCCCTTTACCCCCTCAAACTATCAGTGCTCCTTATTACGGGTATTTAAAACTAAAGCTACACAGAACAGAGTGAAGTCGAAACAGACGTGGAGATCCTGAGGATCGAACCGTAGTACTATTAAACTAACTGAGCTACGACCTGCTTCTTAGAAACGATAATAGAAAACACATTTTTTCGCTGTGACAAACAATGCACTACGCATCAGTAGATTCCAGCTGGCTGTTGATTGGTTAGCCGGAATATTTACGTCGCTCGGCTGCTAGTAAAGCAGGTGTCATCAGTCTTCAAGTTTCACTTTTACTTTCACTTCGTCCTCGTAATATTATACGGCTATTCCTTTTCTTTTTGCGTCCTCAAACCTTCGTGAATTTAGGACTTCATTTAAAAAAATTAAATTCTTATGATTTCTCTCTCCCTATCTCTCTCAATGGAAGGTTTTATGTGAATTAATGTAAGTTTACGAACCGCTTTTTTGTCCGATCTTAAATAATCTATTATAAACTATGGTCTGATCACTGGCTTTCACTTTCATTTCTTCTTCTCAAAGCTTAAGTATCTTTCTGCTCGTCATTATCTTCAACTGTTCTTCCAAATTCGTCTCTTCGATCTTAGGGGAAAAAATATACATTTATACTCTTTAAGATGATCGCGCGCCAGCCACTATACCATCTACATATTGACTATTTTTCTTTTCCTTTAGACTTTGATCGAAAGCGAAAGTCATGGCCAAAAGAGACATGGCCAAAACAGGCTATCGATTATCCTCAAAAGACCTGATCAAGATTGGACAGAAATACCTGTGTAATTCCTGCACCTTTGTGCTAAGGGATCCTGTCCAGACAGAATGTGGTCACCATTATTGCCGTTCATGCATGGATTTTTTGCTCAGGTAAAAACTACTTATTATCTTTGTGGAATAAAATATCATTGTCATTTATTGGTTTATTGCAGATTTATGTCAGTTTTTTTTTTATACTGGAATATTTGCTGGAAACGGTTGAATTAAAGTTTTATTACCTGCAGGAAATCAAGTGATGCCAAATGTCTTACGGATGGAAATCCTCTCAAAAAAACCTTGGTAACTACCTAGGTTCAATTTTTTTCTTATCATATTAACTGTTTACTGTTTATAGACCTCCAGGGGCGTAGCCAGGAATTTGCCTTAGGGGGGCCCAATACCCGTTTTCAGAACATCAACCAAAAAAACGGCAAAAAAAAAACGACGATTACGATGGAGGGGGCCCCCTGGCTACGCCCCTGGAACTCTGTACCTTGGGTGTGATGTTTTGCCATCTCAGATCACGTATCATTCCCTAGAGTATCATTTCTTTGTTTAACGGTTGCGCATGAGAAGACACATGAATACGAATCTTATTCTCAAGAGAATGGCACGTGGTCTGAAATGGGAAATATTATACCCAAGCTTAAAAGGTCCATTAATTGGACTAAGCTTTAAAAAGATTTCAAGTATAAGAAGATATATGGTCGAAGAAGCTTCATGATACTGATTTTAAATTGTTTTCAAATTTTCAAGGTATTTCCCGATGCATGTATAGCACGTGAGGTCCTGTCCTTGAAAGTGCATTGTGTTTATGTTGAAGATGGATGCACATGGACTGGTGAAATACGGGTACTAGAGGTAAGGAGAACTAAACCTGGACAATTGAAACGGAAAGAAAAAGGGAGAGGAAAATAGATCCGTGTTGCCTCGTCCTGAAACGTTTGTATGTGAGGCTACGTGGTGGAAAACTATTGTTCCAACCAATATGGATGCCGCTTGAGAAAGGTCCATATGAAGATGGAGAGAAAAGAAAAAAAAGAAGAAAAAGAAGGAAAGGAAAGCTAGAGAAAAAAGAGGGGGAGAAAGAGAGATCAAGAGAAAAAGCCAAAACGTACTTACGATACCAAATGATTGTTCTTCCAGTGTCATCTCAAGGAGTGTCCATTTGTGCGGGTTTCCTGTATAATTTCGTCCTGCGGGGTCCTGGTAAAGAGAAATCAACTTGCCTTCCATCTTGAGAATGAGTGCAGCGAAAGAGCCATAACATGTAGTTACTGTGAGATGAGCGTCCCGTTTTCAAATCTCAAGGTAACATTGATTCCTGATTAAATACTCCAGTTTAGAATTCTTTGTTGCTGAGGTTAGCCACAAGGTTAGCCACAAGGTTAGCCACAAGGTTAGCCACAAGGTTAGCCACAAGGTTAGCCTTGATTTTGTGTAGAATGTTCATGTGTTCCAGTGAAGGTCCGTGGAATTTCAAAGTGTTTGTATTGTTGAAGTTGTGCATTCTTTACTTTACCGTTGGTATTTGTGAATATTTTGACCCCGAGTAAATCTGTAATCAAAGGTTCATTTGGTATCGAGCCTAACAATGGATGACGTCAAAGCACTACAACATTAATTGCCATAGAAACGACCCAGTTTCACTTAGCAAATCTGTTTCTAGGTCCATGAAAGTACAAAGTGCAAGTCCTTTCCTGAAACATGTGGTTTGTGTATGAAAAAGAACATCCCGAGAGAAGAGGTAAGTGAAAATTGGCGGGAACTTGTAGGGAGGAGAGCAGGAACTATGGCTTATATATGATATACCATCAAAGAAATCATTGAATGGGGTCATTACATATGGATTTGATCAACCAAAGCATTTTGACCCCATGCTATACCATCATACATTGCACGAGAAATGTGTTTGTTGCACCAACAATTTTGGGGTCTGTCTTCATCAAATCGTATAGCAATGGTTTTCATTTTGCTTTCTTTTTCGCCTCAAAACTGAGAACTTCTAATCATCGTTATATACACTTACGACGATTTTGAATCTCTTCATTTTCTCACCTAGACCTCATATTTCCGATGCATAGTGATGGTTTCTGATACTTAGACCATATACACAGTAATGGTCCGCTTCAGGAGTCTGTCTAGCATCTCACTTTCCCAGTTCTTACGGTAAAAAACAAACTGTACTGTTTTCGTATTTTAATGATTCTTTTATGGAAGTTCTCGTATAGAAAGTTCTTTCAACGTCTTCAATGGCCATTTTGAAATGTGATCAAGTCTTCGATCACTTTTACAGTAGAGAACTAAATTTCAGACTCGTTTCAAAGGTAACTTGAATTGTGGTTGCTGAGTAGAGGTGTTTGAGGTACCAATGGTGACAGAGGTGACGACGACAACTATATTTAGAAAAGCCAGCTAGGTGAAAAATGCGCAAGAATAAATCGGCATTTTGCATGGCAATAGACGTTTTCTAAAGCAAAAAGAAAGGTGATTTTTTAGAGAACATTTAGATAAACATGTTACAAGACAAAAAATCCTATTAAAGATCGTAAGTGGGATACAATTGGCGAAGATTTCCCGTTGTACAATTTTGTTGTACAAGTCAACGTTGACCATCCATGAGGCTTGATTACGTTTCAAAATGGCCGCCATGCACAGAAAGATGTCGCTAAGTATTCATATTCAAAAACCAGTTGAAGTACCACTATGACGAATGTGAAGAAGTCGAGAAGGAATGCGACTTTGCACCCATTGGTTGCAAGGAAAAGAAGGTAAACATCCTCTTCTTATAACACTTTTAAGACACACCTCTTTGAAACACCCATATTGATGTAATATTTAAGCATATTTTGTTGTGTTCTCAACAGAAAATGAAGAAAAGTGAACGAGAAGACCATCAAAGTTTATTCGTCATGTTCCACCTGAAGCTACTTTTTGGTGTCGTTCTGGTGATCAGGGACCAAATACAGTGGGTGCTGAATAAAATGTCGAACTTCTTCGAAGAGCTTAGCAACCTAAATCTTAAGGGATTGAAGGAGACAGTCACCGAGATGATGTCACAGATAGCGGCTCTCATTATCAGTAACACAGAAATCCGAGAAGAGCTGAAATTGCAAGGTGCACGAACGAAAGCTATCGAGGATAACATCAAAGAACAAAATAGTGGAGAACTCATTGGTGGAGAATTCCTCAGGCAAAGGCAAAGAAATCACAACGAAATCCCCGAAGATTACGAGAGTCTGAAAAGAGATTATATCCGCGTAACGCAATCGCTGGAAGTCATGCAAACAACTATTAGACAAATGGAAAGAGAGTTTCAAAGCTTGAACCAAATGGTCGCCATGAGCAGTCTTAATATTACAGACATGGGACAGGACCTCCATCAGCTTGAGAACACCAGCTACAAAGGAGTATTGTTGTGGAAAATCACCGATTTTACCAAAAAAAGACGTGAAGCCATCAATGGAAGTAACCCTTCGTTCTACTCGTCATACTTCTATAGCAGTCGCTATGGGTACAAGATGTGCGCCCGTATATACCTCAATGGTGATGGCATTGGTAAAGGAACGCATATCTCGCTGTTCTTTGTGATCGTACGAGGGGAGTACGATGCGCTACTTCGTTGGCCATTCACACAGAAGGTCACGATGATGATCCTTGATCAGAATTCCATGGAGCACGTGATCGATGCGTTTAGACCAGACCCTTCAAGTTCATCATTCCAGAGACCTGTCAGAGAGATGAATGTTGCAAGTGGATGCCCGATGTTCTGTTCTCTGGGGGATATGGACAGGCACGCCTATGTCAAGGATGACTGTGTGTTTGTCAAGATTATTGTTGATAAAACAAACTATTAGACTTGGTCCATCATTTTCACAACAACATCATCACATCAACATTAACAAGCCAATCAGAAGCGAGGATCGACTATGACTGACGTCAGGAGCAAGGCGAAATAACACTGTTACTCGGGATAGTTTTCTTCTGGTAGCGATACTCGTGTGGTAGAATCTCTCCGTGGATTCCCGAGGATGGACCATGATTATCATATTACACGAACACCCAAGCTATGATCTAGGTATAGGAAATATAAAACCCAATTATAATGAAACACAAGTCAAAACGGTATCTACAGCCAACTCTGTATAATGCCAACAATGGACAAATGGACAAACTGAAACATTAGTTATCTGCTTGCAGCTCACACCTTCGACAAGATTAAGCAATCATTGGCTATTGAAAATATCGTGCTTTTCAAACGGACATCCGTGCTACCCGCCGCTGACACCTTAGATAAGATTGCACCTATGTCAATACATTAAACAATCATATGGTAGTGTTTTAGATAAGATAAACAGGTTTCCAAATTGTAGTCTACATACTAGCATATACGTCGATAAGCCAGGGCCGATCCGGCACAAGCTAGTCACGCGTCTCACTCACGGCTAAAGATACATTAGCAAAAGTAAGAAAAACTGGTCTTAGACAAAAAGAACGTAAAAAAACATTGGTTTGATTTGACTGTTGTTGTTACTGTTATAAGGGAATATAAGCATTGAAATGAAACTTTGACAGGGCATGAGGCTGACTGAAGAATAAAGAGAATAGGAGTCTATTTCATTAATATTCAATTGCATATGAGAATTACAAGATACTAATGTATGATAAATTAGAGTGCATTCAGTAAAAGCATGAAACATTAGTACCACTATTTTGTACTATTTTATGCTAATTCTTTTGTTTTCTTTTGTTCAACTAGCACTATTTTGCACAATTTAGTAATTAGTGTTTCACGCTTTTACTGAATGCATTCTACAATAATAATAATAATAATAATAAACTTTAATAGTATTCTCCCTACAGGGTTTTTCAGAAACTATTTACAATACTAGGATTAAATAAATACTAAATATATTATGCTAACTTTAAAAACTATTGATATGTATATATATATATATATATATATATATATATATAAATAGCAGATATATGTACATAGATATATATACAATATATTTATACAATATATGTATAAACACATCAATTCCAACCTCGACTTGTAATCATTGGTTCGTGGTCACACAAGTGAATTAGGGAAAGGTTTATTAGATGGTAAGAAGCTGTAATTTCTGTACGTAAACGGTTTTAAAAATACCAGAGTAAACAATGAGCTTATTGTGCAATAAATCATATACCGGCAGCCATAGAGTTGTCGATGAACAACAGTTCTTCATGGCTTCCGGCATCAATGACCTTGCAAAAACTGGTAATAACGATAAAATACTTAACTTGTAGAAAACAATAACTTATTTAGACAGAAACTGTTCATGTTTCAAGCTGAAACTTTACTGATATAATGTTAAATAGTTAAATAATCACTAATTAAAATTTACTCAAGTTAAATTACAAAGGCAAGTATTAATTTCTAACGAAGTGTCAGTGACCCCATCTACTCAAATGTACGAGCGTTAATGCATGGACCGCGCAGCACCCTAAAAAGTGTTGGGGACTAGTATATGGGAAAAGGGAAAAAGTAGTAGAGCTATAGCCCTACCATCCCCTCCCCTCGCGCGGTCCCTATACAAATGACCAAATGTGAGATTTTTGCGCAAATTTAACTTACAAAAACTTGTTGAAATGATTTTTGTGAAGCAAAAAAAAAAAAAAGCACCGACGGAAGAAGGACTGTGCTCTTCCTTGTTCACTTGGTTTCACTAAATATATCCTTCAACAAGATGGCAAATGTATTTGCAACTCAGTTTTCTTTGAACACGCCTTGTTCAAGCTGTAGTCCACTTCAGCATCAGATAAACTGACGTCAGCTTCTACGTCACAGTGACGTCTTTCCGGTTTAGCCTGGGATCCTCTGATCACTACTGAGTCCAGAGAGCGTCGCGGTTGCCATGAAAACCAAGGAAAAGTGTCGAGCATGTTGTAGAGTTTCTGCAGTTGTATAGAGGAGTAGGGGAGTAGTGGAAGGTACGAATGTGGGGCAGACAATGGGAAGATGTTTCTTTCTTCAGTAGAATATGCAGGCAGGTTTTTGTATTTTATAGAAGGGTTGTTTTTGCTGCACGAATCCATGACAACGCGTTCGAAAACATTTTCACTGCCTCCGAAGTCGTAGAAAGAGAAAAGTTTTTGTCTAAGTAACTTTTTGATGAGAATTTCTTCCTTGATGCTGATATGTTTTTCGCGGTTCATGAAACCCCCACCTTTGGAAGACATCGCCAACTCCCTTTTGATCTTGGATGCGTAACTTGCAGCGCTACTCAACGATATTTCATCCATACTCTGATGAAAAGATTCCTTGTGGATCTGCCTGGCTTGTTGATTCCGACGAACATCCCTCAACAAGCCATCAATATCGAAACTTCTTACAGCGTTTTGTTCAATAGGATCAAGTTGTAAATTCTTAGGGTCGTCTTCTTTAACAGTGTCAGGTATCTCGCGCTTTTGGCTCGACCACGCTCTAAAACAGGGACCAGTTTTGATAGGTTGTTCCAAAACATTGCCATTTTTATCGTTTATCCGAGGTAAACCGAACACGGAAGAACTCTCCGTCCTTGATGATGTGTTCTCGAGTCGAACTCTTTCAATATCCACTGCCGATTTTGATCTTTGATTCTCGACTTTATTTTCTGGTATCTCGATTTTAGGAAAGCCTTTGCCACGACAGAAGAGCGGTTCGTCTTGTCTTCTGGCCGACAAAGATGCACCGCTCCCACTAAGATAAAACGATCCTATTCCATACGGTTTGGCTTTAAATCTGGACCGTGTTGTCTTGTCTGAAGAGCCATCGAGGGACGATTTTGAAAGCTCTTCCGATGCAGGGCTGGGGTTAGAGTTGTCCAAACAGTCTGTATTCCTAATGTCGGGTAGAGAAGACATGTACTTAACTCCACGCGAGCATGCACCGGGTTCCACTGCAGGGAACTCCACATTCCACTTCTTGGGCGAAAATACAACCTTTTCGACAAATCTCGGGTACTCATCGTTATCACAATTCGTGAATAAAGCGTGATTTCCAGCTTCAATATTATCCAGTTTTTGCTGAAGCTTGTTACGAGGAAGGAAGAAAAGATCTTCGACATTTTTGAAATTTTCGTCCATAGCGTTGAGTTGGTTTCTACGTACTTAAACTTCTGATAGTTTTCGTGTCTTATGCCTTCTTTTATCGTAAACAAAACACAAGGAAACCACAACAAACGGATCAAGGATTTTTTGAAGGGGTTTTCAAGAAACCGAAATTTGAAGCTAATTAACAAGTAATGTGTAACCGAGTCGTTCTGTGAGGATGAATAAACACTAATGAGTTTGTTTTGTTCAGAAGTCATTAGAAAGTTATTTAAGTGTAATTACGGATAATACAGAGACTATGGATCGGAAACGAGATGGTGAACCAATATCATGCGGTGATGACGTAACCTCAAACCACAAGGATCCAGAATATAAAGATCTACTAACGAAACGAGTGATCGAGCCAAGACAACGAAAAGCTCGAAATGAATTATGCGGAGCTGCAATCAAATGTGATCGTATTACAAGGAATTGGGTAAAAAGAGAGAACAGAAAAACGAAGGTTTCTCGTAGAATAGTTTTGGACATAAGAAGAATCGAGCACTCAATGCATCTAGACATCGACTACAAAATCGTCATGAAAACAACAAAAGACCTTCAAAATTCCCCAGACTGGCAGAGGTGTATATCAAGATTCTTTGCCTGGTACTTTTAGACAATGTACTTCATCCGATATACATGAAGACTAGCGTTCTAAACTGACCAAAATATACTTAATTTCCTTTGTTTAAGAATATTTGAATTTTTGGTAAATTTAAGACAATCGCAGTAACTTCCTAGAAAATAGGTATTTGGTTACTATGGTTACAACGAATTTAATTCATCTTTATGATATCGCGGCCTGGGGAGAGGAAAACTGAAGGACAAGGCCAGGTTACACAGGTCATGTATGTTCGGTCCGATTAACAAATGAAGATTTTTATTCGTATTTGGTATTATTGAGTCAGTTTTATCTACAAATTATTTGTAATCAAATATATTAATCATCATAATCATTAGATATAGTTTTAGTTTTAATCAGAGTTTTGGATTATCAGAATTTAGTTCGCAAAAAAAAAAAGAAGAAAATTAAGGATTCTGTAACCACGGATTAGTTTCGGATCAACGAAAATCTGGCTGATACCGCTGGTAAGTTCGATCGCAGATTCGAAGGATATTCAAATATGTAAAAATATCGGCGTTTTTGTTTTAGAATCATTCAGATCAAGAACTATAATTAGAGTACAAAGAAAGTCGGTGTATAGTTGTACCTTTTCTGATAGATAATATATCTCTGATAATATCTTCGACTATTAAAAACGGAATCCAATAAAATATTAGTATTTAGACTAAAAAAAATCCTCCCTTGCCTCGATTCCATGCCGGTCATGCGCAGAACTGTAGTCTTCACACTACGCATGCATGTGTGATGAGCCTGCGCAGTGAGATAGAGAGATAATAAAGATATATGCATTTTAAGGGAAGAGGGGACAGGACTAATTATACTACCCGGTCTACTTTCTTGCGGCACTTCTAGGTCTTGATCGGGCTGAGCTGCCTCGCTGTCCATTACGACTGCCACCTCCCAGCATCACTAGCGCGCTTGCAGCTGGGGTCACGAGATCCTTAAATCAGAATCATAAGGTTAGTAAAACAGCTATAACTGATGATTAATCGCTGTAAGATCTGGTGGTCACCTCATTGTTTGGAAAGCTTTTTTTCGCTTCAGCAAGGATGTTGTGGACTTTGAGAGAGACCATTTCTTCTCTTATTTCATCTAAAAAATAAGAGGAAAGAGAAAGAGATTTATTATATTTTGAGAAAAAATTCAAAATTAACCTAATGCGCAAATCAGCACGAGATGACCAAACTTTGTCCTTACCCCTCCCCTGTGACCAAACTTTGTCCTTACCCCCACCCCCACTGTGTAAGAGAGAAGACCTAACTTTCTGAACTGTACTAACCGTATTCTACGAGCTCAGAAAAAAGTACACAAATATTTTCAACCACTTCTTCATTCTGCTTCATGGACCTGCAGGTAATTCATGATTATTAATATTTAGTATTTATTGATTTCATAGTATTATTATGAGTTCTTTGTTAGTCTTGGACTTGTTAAGTCGACTCACTTGTAAGCGTCCATGATGATCTTTATTCCTGTGTTGTCTTCAAAAGCAACCAAGCGATACGCGCACATCTCTGGCAAACACAGATGGGGATATAAAAAAGTAAATGGAAAAATTCGCAAAAATTGAAAATTGAAAAGAAATGAATGCAAGAAACGAATGGACAGAAATACAAAATGACCAACGATAGAACAATAGAAGAGTAAGTAAAAATGCCAAGAAAACATTGCTGTTGGCAAACATTAAAGTGAATGACTGAATGGAAAAGAAATGAATGGATGGACGAAAAGGGAAAATGATAGAAAGTTATAACATTGGGTATGTCAAGAAAGGTGAGGGAAGAGAAAAATATGGGATATAAGGATATGTATTTTTGCGCAGTAAAAAGTAAAATAACTTACCGTCCGCTTCTACGATAGACGCAAGGGCCATACAAGCATTCTTAACAACCTTGGGCTCCTTTGGAAATAATGAATTAAAAAAATGAAATCCTTACTCAAATTCTCAGTTGGAAAGGAAGGAAGGGAGAGAAGTAGCAAGATGTCCGCGACAAGAATTAAACATGCATTCATAAACACATAGAGTAATAGTTTTAACATAAGTATTCCAGTTCAAATATACCTTGCTATGTTGTACAATGGCTGACATGAGCTGATCTGGGACACTAAGGTCTGCCATCAGTTCGATGTTTTCATCTGTTAAACCACAATCAATCGTTAAGCCAATGAATCATTTTAAGTGACACCGTTTTGGCATCAATAGAATAAGTTGCGCGCAGTTATGTTGTGACTCATAATAAATGCGCCTTTCATTTCAATAACGTCGCGCGCGCTTTGCATGCAACAAAAACGCTTCAACAAAATTTTTCAAAATTTCTCAGCTTGATTTCTTATCGTCTTACCTTCCATAGAAAGAGACCAAAGAGCAGAACAAGCAGCTTCTACCAGCTCCACTACCTCAGCGTGTCTCTCCATAACATTGCAAACATCCTGAAGGCCGCGTTCTGTTGTTACTATCTTGCAGTTATTTTCTACACGGAAAAAAAACACGCGCTCTTAAAATTTAAGGCGGAGTAAGAACCGATTCCAATAGACTCTTTTATGTTGGGCGTGATTTTTCCCCCTTTCAGACCACGTGTCATTCCTTAGAGTATCATTTCTTTGTTTAACGGTTGCGCATGACACATGAATATGGATACAACTCAAACAAAGAATCTTATTCTCAAGAGAATGACACGTGGTCTACAATGGGAAAACATTACGCCCAAGCAAAAAGGGTCTACTAAGGCGATAGAAGACTACAACGAGATCCTATGGTACTGTACTGCCGGAGTACTCTCCGTGATGGGGATTGGAAGTATCTGATAATATCTATATAATAGTGAAAGACTTTTCAAGCTGAATACTAAGGTGCCACTGGCAACCGCCAAGCCTACAATCACGGGTAGGTAATATGTCCAATAAGCCAATTCACAGTTTAAGAATCGTCTTCAGTGCGCATGCGATTTTATCCCGAATTTCTCACCTTTTTAATTAAACAAAAGAAGGCTCATATTATTGGCTTATAAGTAAGATATATGCTGTAGAAGGGTAACAGTCTTCAGTGAATCGCTGGTTGCCTGGTCAGCGGTATGCGACACAAGATAAGATCAGCAAATAGTATACTAATGTTAACGAACTAGTTGAGAAAACTGATATTTCATTACCATTAACGGCGAGACTCCACAAGGCACCGCAGCAGTTGGACGCAATCTCAACGTTGTCAGGGAAAGCCCGCATGGATGACAAAACATCTTGTACACCTCCATGTCTTCCTATCACCTCCGCTGCGGCCTCTGTCAAGGTGAAATCATGTCAGTTCAGTCGTAAGGTTATCGGCGGCTTCAAGGGATACGACACCGTCACATCACGGTCAGGGCAAGTTTTCTATCTTTCAAAAGGACATTTCCGGGTATTCAGCGGTACCAATCAGTCAAGGTCAGGGTTAACACATTTTGTTATTCAAGTTTTTTTCTATTGTCCTTACCGTCTGCTGACAAGGCCATCAAGAGCTGGCATGCACTTGTTTGCAGTTGAGACGAACTTGAATGAGACTAAAAAGAGAAAAGAAAAATCTTTCTTACAAGATTGGTCAATGTATTCATGGGACCAGGCATTGGTTTATGGCAAGACTGCTGCTGCTAATGCTGCCTCATCACGGACCGAGGGTTACAGCTTTTGGTTACCCACTGCCTATTAAGTGTTAAGTGAAACCCTCGTAAAATAAGGACGATTTTTTGTAGACGTTTTCAAGAAAAAATGTTCTATACTTACCCTCATCGCAAGAACAACAGGCTGAATAACATCAGCTGTGTAGATCACGTCCGCCTCATCAGCTACGTTATGAAGAAAGGACAACAAAAACTCGATTAACAAGATTTCTATTCTAAGGCCAGGATACTTGGGGCCCCATTAGTTATTGGAAGAAAAGGTTTTTAAAAGTATCAACAGAAGCAAGATAAACAAAAGGTGTAGAAATGGTCCCAGTATGGATCCCTAATGCACGCCCTAGATATATATATAATTAATCAATATGCGAAGAAGTATTTCATCGGCTACGAAGAAAAGATAACAAAAAGTTTTATTGTCCTGCGTCTTATTTAATACTGAACCTTGAAGGACTCCGTTAGTAATGGGAAAAACTGATATAAAACTGGTCCTAATATGGATCCTTATGGAACACCCTAGATTTATGAATAGGTATTTAGATGCATTACGAGGAAAAGTTTTCACTTTAGTGTACCTTTTGGTAAAATATTAATGAATATCTTGCATCCTAATATCTGTATCTTTTCACAGCCAACATTGCTTTTCATGGTAGAAGCAATAGTCTTTTGTGTTGGACCATTAAGAGCAACTGCTGTAAGAAAAATCCATACAATATAAGCTTTACTGTCTTGATGTGTAACTTAATAAATCTCTTCAAATCCTCTTTCACCATCACCATCAGTAGGGAAAATACCTCTGCTTTGCTAAGGAGACAACGATTCCTGGATCATTTTCGGCATCACATGAGCATTGTTTGTTAGTATTCTCCCTTGATTTGAGCTTTTTTTCTCCGGTTTTTCTCCCTCCGCAAAACTTAAAAAGCTAAATTCCAGGGCACTGATAACATGTGACGTTTCTTTTATTATTCAATAATTCTTACCCTTTTCTCTTGTTATTTTTTCGATGTGTTTGAATGCTTCAACCTGAAGTCCAACCAACAAACATTTTTTTAGTAATGCAAACAATTATTCGTTAAAAAAAAAGGTTATTTTGAAATTTACCTGACAGGCTTCGGAGTCTTTGTTTTCCTTCATGTATTCTGAAAACGAGCGTGCTCTTGTTTTAACAACTTGTTTTAACAACAACTGCTTTTACATTTACATAGATAGGTATTATAATTTTGGGCCTTATACTATCGAAACAGGTTTTCTTTAAGTGCTGAACGTACCCGGTTCGAGTATGAGTGGAAAACGTACGGTACTTACTTACAGCACGTTTATAAGGCTTCCACTTGACTTTCAGTAATTATCCCAACCACAACGCATAGCTACGGCTACGGTAAGATATGGCACGGCTACGGTAAGATATGGCACGGCTACGGTAAGATATGGCACGGCTACGGTAAGATATGGCACGGCTACGGTAAGATATGGCACGGCTACGGTAAGATATGGCACGGCTACAGTGCGGACTGCGAATTTGCCGTATCGTTTCCCACTCATACGAAAACCGCTCTAGGATTTACGGTACTATCCGCCGGTTTCCCACTCGTGCAAAATCTACTATAATGACCCTCCCTCCCTCCCTCAATGCAACATACAAGAATGTTACTTACGGAGAACACCAGCTATTCCCTTGTCCTTTGGCACCGGTTTGACTGCAGCTAATTTTAGAAACAAATATTCGTGGTTAAACCAAAGCATTGTCAAAACAGCATGGCCAAAAAGATTTGCTACGCGACAATACTTACCATTCTTCTTGTCACCTGAAATAAGGACAAGAAGGAAAAGTTATTCGAGGATTGAATGTAAAACAGCATCGTGCTTATACAGATAAGGCTAAATAAGGGGGGTGGGGAGGGTAATTTTATGATGGGTATTGGTTCCAAAGAGGCTTTTTACCAACTGAGTTTGAATGGAATTTTAGGAGTTAGAGCTGTTGATTTTAAGAAGCCTCAGAGAAGTTGTCTCTTCTCTCTGAAACCTAAGGGAGTGTACCACACCCAGTATGTACCAACAATGCTTCATTTGAAGGGTATTTAGCTCAACATAGACTCACAAGTTTAAGCATGCATATGTTATTCATACCTGCTTTCTTTGATGGTGAACCTGAACCTGATTTGGCACTCCTATTATTGTTATGCAGAGCAATACAAGACTTCACATATGGAAGATCAAACAACTCTCTGAAAGACAACAAAAAGACATCAAGATTAGTGAATGAAAACAAGAACAAATCAAGAACAGAAAGGCTTACTTTGCTGATGGTCTTTGTTGGAAGTTTCTTCTCAACATGGTACGAATAAGCTGGCACATATCACTGGAATATTGCTGGAGAACAGAACAACTGGTTAAGATAATTATTTACAATTCCTTAAATAATAAGTCATCAGAAGGTTAAACATAGGGAGGGTTGGATAAGGATTCTCCATAGCATCCAGATACTACGAAGAGGGTGAGGGGTATGGCTTTCAGCCCCATCTTTATATATTCTATAATGGAAATGACAGATAGAATGAAACTATACCTTCTTGACAGTTTCTAGTATTTCCTCCAAAACTTGGGGTGACTGTTTGATTTGAAACAGAACTGACGACATTTGAGCAGACTGTATGGATATTAAAATATATAAAAACAAATCAGCGAAAATAGTTTTTAATAAAACTTCTTGAATGCAAGAATGGAAATGAGATATACAGCAGGCTAGACCACAATGGTGAACCCCCTACAAAGTGGCATACAGTGAAACATGATGGTACTGTCTCTGCACTGCTTGGTGTTGGGAGGTGAGGAACTATGTCCTCTTATAGAAGCAGTTGGAGATATCCATGCTCTTCAATAGGGAGGAGGGGAGAACCCATGCCATTTGTCAGGAGTTGAGGTTAAGGATCTATGCCCTCTGGGGTGAGGGTGGGGTTCTATACCCTTTGATAGGGACTGGAATAGGGTCCCGTTGCCTCAGGGTTGGGTGGGGGGAGGGTCTATATTCTCTGACAGGGATCTGTATCCTATGGTGGGGACACCCATTGCATTTATTAAGGGTGTGTTTATGGGTGGGAATGAATGCTGTCTGGGGAGAGAGGAAAACATAGCTGTGCTGAGTGATTGGTGGTTAACCATGCATGTACTATGATTTTATGTATCAAGTCCAGGGACAAGGAAACCAGAAATAGCATGACTTACATCCATGAAACCACAGGTGGCCATTTCAAGGAAAATACAACCTAAGGACCAGACATCACTTCTTTCATCATACCTTAAGTAGGTTAAAGATTATAATGTAAAATTCCTTTTTTAACAAAATAATTAAAACAGATAATCTAGATGACAATGCCTTCCAAATATCAATGGTTTTGTCTAAATACATGGCTAAAAATAACGACTGCTCAATGGCTGGACATGACAACTGGCCACACCTCACTGATCAACATGTGACCAGTCAAGAGGACTAGCCTAAGAAGTGTTTGGCCACACAAGTGCCAATTTTAGCTGACATTGGCTGTTATTTTTAGCTATGAAACACATTCCTAACAAAGTCTTCTTATGAGATACTCAGAATCTTTATTGCTTTACATTCCAGGGTTGAGAAAGCCAACAGCATGATTTACACTACTATGAGATCTCTAAACATCTATTATCAAGCTATTCAAGGATACGGTCTTTCTAATACTTCTGGTGCCATCCAGTTCATTGTTCCTGAAAATAACAAGATAAAATAGTTATTTCCTGCTGAATAATGGAAGAGGGTGTCATCATTCATTTTTATCTCACCAACAGTTGTTCTTGTTCTTGTTCGAGCGTCATCCATGATTGTTGCAACACCAAAATCACCTTTAAAAAATGAATCTCATTTATAATTACAAAAACTCCATTCCTCCCCCATGGAGGGAGAATGGAATTTCCAAGGGGTGGTGAGGGTCTGAGGAGGGTATATTGTGTAAATCCAAAAAATCTCCATACATCCCCCATGGAGGGAGAATGGAATTTCCAAGGGGTAGGGAGGGTCTGAGGATATACCATGTAGTTCCAGAAAATATCCATACCTCCCCAATGGAGGGGATTGGAATTTTTGGTATAGTCAAACTATAATAATATTTACAACATACCTACAACTACATCTCCTGTGTCCTCCATAAAAATATTACTTGGTTTAAGATCTCTGCAAGTAAAATATAAAGAAAATAATGATCAATATTTAAACCATAATAGATGGCATTAAAGTAAATCTCTCTATGACACATCACCAACCTGTGAATGACTTGCTTGTCATGTACAAACACCAGAGCTTCCAGCATTTGACCAAACCATTTCTTTAGAATCTATAATACACATGAAAATATGCTCAAACTACTAGAGAGTCTATGGGGTTCTGGAGACTGTAATTGCATGATAAAAGATAGATCTGCTGATAAAAATTTGATGCTGTATGTAAATTACTAAGGAACTTACAATTTCATTTATAGACTCTCCCTTAGACCTTCTCTGTTTTAAAGCTTTGTCCAAGTCTCCTACAAAAAAGAAAAATATATTTGCTAGCTAATCAAAATGTGCTACTGCTATCCCCTCTATATGTGCATAGCTGCATCAAAAACACCTTGAAAAACATGCATTATAGTGCTATATTGACATATAGCATGGTTGCCATGGAAACATCCTTATAGTGTATATGTACTTACCTAGTTTATAATACTTCATTACTATACACACAAACATGGCTGACTCCTAAATAATGAATTGAAATTAATTAAACAATAAATATCAAGAAATTATTAGTAATATTCATACCAGGTAATTGCAATTGCTAGAAGTTCTAGACTGATTAAATCTTACCTCTTTGTCCCAAGTAACAAAGAACTCTTTGTAACCACAGGTAAATGGATGTTTAAGCTCCTGCAGGGCCATGGCCTGTATGAAACGTTGAAAGTAAATAAAATAGTATTGTCATAACAACATATTATGGGTTACATTTGTAATTGGTAATTTGTCTATAAACATCAATGTGCGCAAGAATGAACGCTCACTGACATGTACACCAAACAATGGTAGTATCATCGTGTATGGGTTAACCAAGTATGTCATAGGTTTTTGAACACACAAGTCGAAATTTTTGAGGAATTTGGTTCTCCTCACTTAGAAAAAAAATTATTGGAGCCAGGAGGATTCTTTGGCAGCAAATGCTTAATACAATGTCTATCACAAACTTAATCCTAAATCTAACCACTCTGAATTTGCTTGGTTGGGCTACTTTTTTTGTCATGTTTTGTCATGATGTGTCATTAGTATATGCACAAAAATATTTATTATACTATAATATACGCTATCGTAGAGTACGACTACTACCTGAATGAATAAGCATATCGGAAATTACAATCTAACAATTTCCGTATAGGATGATATTACTCAAACAACAGACTGTGTGAATAATTCTCTTGTCTTGCTAGTTATAATCAGCACTCAGTGTGAATAGTTTTGTAGGATTGTAGTATGGTTCTGTAATACTTAAAGTATGCCGTAGTGCAAAAATTAAATACTAACCTCTTTGAAAGCTTTGTTAGCCTCACTCTCATCATTACACTCCACCTTAAAGTGAAAATTAGTTCAATTTTAAAAACCAAAAGCAAGAGAGTAGGGTTGAGCCAATCTATACTTGCTCAACTGGGGAATCAAGCATGGTGCACTTGTCCCTCACCAAGCTCTCAATCACTTGTGCATAGAGTTTGTTGGGTCTCTCCCTTGATCTGAGGGTTCTAACCCTCCCAAAACCTCACACCTGTGAGTAAGACATGCCCTGATCAGCCCAGATATTGTTTCAGGTTCTGATAAGTTTGATGAGTGACATGTGAGTCTCACGAGTAATGACTGAGCTACCTTATTGCCATAGCAACAAGTACCTCACAGTACCTCACCTTATAAATTATGCCATCAAAACACAGGAAGCCCAAAAAAAGTGATATAAATATATGAAGGTAAATAAATTAACTATATAACAACCTTGGAATCATTAAAATATAATTAATAAGGTGAATTAATTATGAAAACATTTGGCATTGATTTTTTGTTAGTATTGCATCAATTTTTTATATTTTTTTCACATTATAAGCTTAATTTCTAAAGTTCACTTGTACATTTCTTTCTATATTTTTATTATTTGTTAGTAATATTTTTTTTTAAATATTATTTTAGCCTTTTGTCTCGTCAGTTCTCAGGTGACTAAAAAAAATTGAACTTGTCAAAATGTATTTGTCAAATCTGTCTACAATCTTCTAATACTATAACTTCTGCTCTCCATAAATCTTTAATCCTTTTTGAAATGTTAGAAATATTTACGTTACTTTCATTTTTTTTTCGCTTTGAAACCTCTTCATCAGAATTAAATAGAAATTAATAAAGATTTTCGAGTTTGAACTTCAATATGCAAATTTTGATTTGTTTGTTTATGTTTTGTAGCGCCTTTCCGTACAAATTAAGCATTAAATAATAATTCCTTTTGATTTTCTGCCAATTGAAGTACTTATTGGGTATATCTTTTTAATTACAACGGCGTATGTAGTAAAAAAATCTTTTTTGAAGAGAAAAAAGTTGGCTTAAAGTGTAAAGTGAGTCTCTTGAAATTCCCGTCACATGTGTCTACAAACACAGTACTGCAAGAACAAGCATATCAAAGAGGAAAAACTCGACTTAAACAACAATAACTATACCGTTATTAGTTCTTTTATAGCCTACTACCTGCTTTAATGAAGAAATTATTTGCTTACGTATAAAGTTACGTTCTTTAAACCCGTTTAAAGGAGGTATTAACATTTGAATGAAGGCCATTTTCTCACCTTCTTTAGGACATATTGCTTCTTATCATTCTTGTTCTCGACCAAAAATACCGCGCCTTGAGCACCTTTGCCTAATCTCTGGTGAAGCTAAGATAAAAAAATCCAAGTATAAGTAAGCATGGGTTATTTTGCAGCAATTGAGAGAGTAGGAGAGATGTTTTTACCTTATAGTTCTCCATCACCGTTTGCTCGACTTCACAGGTATGTGTGGAGCTGTCACTATAGGGATGATTAATTTATGCAGACCTCATTAACGTTCAAAAAAACCCAACTCATTAATCATTAATGAAACAATAACAATAACCTGAATTAAATTGGGCCCAATTTTCAATTAAGGAGATAGTACTTTTAAGTACGAATTTATCAAAGTTTGACATTTTAAAATCAGCCAGAAAATATATAAAAACGTTGATTTGTATTTCTTGGAGGGGAGGGGAGGTGGTGGAGGGGAGGGGAGGGGAGGGGAAGGGGAGGGGTAGTTAGGGATTCTTTCACCCACCACTTTCAAAGCCTCAAAGGTTTCAAAGGTTTATTTTTTTCCACGTGTACAAAAAAAAAAAAAAAAAAAAAAAACAAAGACAAGGTTAAAAGAGATAAGTGGAGGAAGCAAGAGAGATAACCCAAAGGGTTAACTGATATGTTATTCTTTCCAAAAGTTTATCTGTATCATTCTGTTTCCTAATACTGATTTTTTTTCTCTGCCTGCCTGTTGAGACTCCTCTATTAAAATCGTTCTTGCTCTTTATTTGAGTATTACGAGATGTATTGAGGTCTAGTTGGATTTCTTTGTCTTGACAAGCTTCAAGTTCATTGTTCTTCGCTCTTAACCTTGCTTTTACTTCACCGCGTTTGGCATTAAGTTTGTTTTTGTGTTCGGCTCGTCTACAAGAATAAAGACTAGTTATCTCGTTCCTGCGACAGCGTAGACTCAAAGCTGAAGGCTAAATATTACGGCAGCACTGCGCGCAACATGTCACCCTGACGCTTCTGTGATAGAACCACATTCAAACTTACACAACGAGACAAGCTGCAGACAGTATGGTAGAATCACAGACGTTTACCGCACCCGCAAAGAAACGTGCATTTTTTACCTGACGATGACTGACGATACGAGTACAAAGCTTGGAGTGGATCCATCTAAATCAGCTTTACATATCTCACTATCTCTCCAATTATCACGATATGACATTCCGTGTGCGCGCTTTACCACTGAGCCACGCCCATGGATATATTTTTTTACCGGATAATGAGAACTATATTGATGTGTCTATATAATCTGATAATGATGGCAAAAAGCCCGCTAGATCATCACTTTTGATCCATCCTGAGTGCTTCATCCTCAACTTGGTTAACAAAAACGGCTTTTGATACGCTCATTCACAGCACTCTGAATACAAATTTTACTTTAACTAAAAAAATGTCTTTCAATTATTTATATATCTTTTATAAAATACAAGAACAAGAGACAATAGAGACACCACGAAAGACCGGAAGTGAACAGACATCTTATGTGACGTCATATCAATCAACTTCCTGTAAAAAGAACTTCAATCAGACGAAGCTGCCAACTTGTAGCCTTTCATTAGGTAAACAGCTAAAATTCCTTATATTTGTGCTTAACTGAACCGAAGTAGAGCTGCTGAAACGCTGTACATAAGCTGGACGCTACAAGCACTACACTTGATTGTTATGCTGTTTGATATTCAATGAGAATATTCATGAATGACTTCATCGACTCAGTTATAGATTGAATGGTACGAATTGCTCACCATGTTGCTCTAGAATTGGTCATCTTCTTCATTTCTTTACCTTGATAATTTAAGACAATTTCATTGGAGAATGAACACAGCTATGTTCTTGATGTATTGAGCAGTCGATACTTTGAAATGGAGGACATCGAAGACATCTTTGAGGTTAGTTTGAAGCAACTTTCTGATTTAGTACATCAAATATTTGAATAAAATTTCACATTTTTCTCACCTAAAATCAAAATTTAGGATTCAGCTACACTTATCCATCAACAATTGAGGATATAAAACAATTTTAATGACACTAAAACAAAAGGAATGGTGCTTTTGAAGTAGATACCTAAAAGTAAACAGCAACCAAGTCATGGAAGGCGTGCTTACTTGTCCACATGCCAAATATTTGATCGCTTCTAGATCTTCTACACGTAAATAATATATTATTTTAGATTGCTCATATTTATAGGTGTGTGTGTTAGCTTTTGGAAGTCTAAGTTTATTATTAAATGATAATTATCATATATATAATGGTGGTGACCATTTTTGATCATGTGACCTCGCAGTATAGACCCCTTGCAGCACGCCAGAATGCAGCTCAATGCGGAGGTCAAAACAATAGGGTTCCAATTCTCAAGGGATTGAAATTCTTTTGTTTTGTCCTCCAAATTGAGCTGCTTTAACGTCTCCCAGAGGGATATTGTAGGGTCTAATTATCCCAATTTATATTATTATTTTCTTTTGTTATGGACAAATAAAAAATAAAATATTTTGGGACACGTTGACACTTACCTTATATTAATTCAACTTTAAAACGTTCAGTAATATCTGACGATGGATGGCGGAGGCCATCCGAAATATTATAACAACAACATGTTCACAAAACTTCTCGTTATTCTTTTTCTATATGAAATATAAAATATACTTTATTAGATTCTCCCTTCAGGACTTTTCAGACTCTGATTACAAAAATAAAAATATATGTATATATAAAATGTGTAATATTTATAAAATATGACTTATTAAAATATTAAATATATATTACGAACTATGAAAATGGCACTTAAAAGCATGTAGTGAGAGCCAAAGGATAAAGGATGATCCCGTCAAATGCTTTAAAAAGGGGAAAAAATCCTGAAGAAATGATACTACTGAATCCACTGAACCATGGTATTGTCACAAAAATTCATATGACGACTACGCCCACAAACATCAATGAATCCACTAACAAACAAACGTAGTATGTGCAGTTCCAGAATCTAAAACCCTAAGATCTGATTGGCTGAATTACTTTAATATAGACATTAGCCTAAACCTACTAATGGTCTATCACAAATCCTGCACTCTGATTGGCTGAGATACTATTGGTCTATTAGTGATGTACGAATAGTGATCACTAGTAGCAAAAAAATTCGTTTTTGAAAACCACAACACTGGTGGCTTACTTGTGTTTTCAACTTAATTTCAAAAGCATTTGTATCTATATATTTGACCGATTAGTAGGTTTAGACTAAAACAATTATACCACACACCCTCATGGTCTACAAGTCATAACCCCTTCGGCCTTTCGCTTTCACTATCTGGTTTTATAATCTAACTGTGCCCTGTTTTATTGACTGTTCTGTTTACAGGGGTGGCTTGAAAGACCAGCAGAAGATAATGAACAAAAAGGATGGTTAAAGAAATCTTTTTCAAAAAAATGGAAAAAGGGTTTTTATGTGTTGAGGAAATACTGCTCAAGCGATCAAGCATTCATACAGTGGTTTGATAAAGCAGAAAACTGGAGGAGACAGATAGCAAGAGGGACACTGGAACTTTTCCCACATTATAGAGTTTTAAAACGGGATGAAATGAAGGGAAAACAGTTTGTATTCGAAGTCAATAATGACGCTGACACATATATACTGGCAGCAGAGTCTGAAATTGTCATGGATCTTTGGGTTACACAGCTACAGATGCAAACCAGACTGAATCCAAGGATTGTTGGTAAGATTAGCTTGAAGGTCCTAATTTTGTAATTGTAATATGTATTTATCCACCCATACAGCATCCTGGATATGTATTTGTCCACCCATGTGATGTATGATGCATGACTTTTCTTCACCCTAGTGAGGCCTCGGGCCCTCAACTTCTCACTCCCCCACACTCACCCTTTCTCTCCTTCTCTCTATCTCTCCCTCTTCTCCCTCTTTCTCTACCCTAAAGCCTCACATATTTAGAGAGTCTGGTTACCAGACTACTGAAGAAAACAAACCGCTAGTTTAACACAGGTATCCAACCAGGTAAAAAAACCTTGATACACGTACCTTGGAAAATTATTAAATCCCTTAAGAATAATTTTGGAGAGTTTCTCTAACATCTTTTTCTTTACAGGAAAGACTTTCAGGATCCAGTGTTGTGGCAACAAATCAATGCAAAGAATTGGTGCAAAAGACCAGAAATGTTTGCTGCACATTTCAAAATGGGGTGTTACTCTTGCTCTTGAACGAACCAGGGCAGTGCTTGCTCAATGGCCTCTCACGACTATACGCAACTATGAGTGCATGGATCGCTGTGAATTCAGCTTTGAGGCTGGAAGAAGATCACCCATGGGACCAGGAAAATACACCTTTTACACCCAACCAGGAGAAGATAACAGAATCTTTGATACAATTGATAAATTTGCTACTGAACGGCTGCAGGCACAGTCAAGGGCTGGGGCTGGAGTAGTTGCTAATAGTGAGGAAGATATGTCAAGAGCATATGATCAACTGCGCTTTAGTGTTCTCAACATTCCAGCAGGTATGAAACATGTCACAATTCAGAATTCTAATAATTATTATGCTTATTCAATAGAACAGTACAAAGCTATCTGTATTAATAAATACAAAATGTTTTATGATAGGGAGCCCAGATGATGACTATGATATGGCTGGAAGTGCACCAAGGTCCATACAAGAAGGTAAAAATATCATCCAGGGTGAATATAAGGGAAGGGGATAGGGAGGTCCCTGAACTCTTGAGGATCTATTTCACTTTGGGTAGGTTTAGGTGAGCATGGGAGGTGTGAGTAGTGACTTCTTCTCCTCTCGACTTCATGCCAAAACAGCAAATGCGAGAGTGAGAATGAATAACCTCTGGACCCTAAGTCAGTAGGAAGGATAATCTTAGGAGGAACTTTACAATTCCCCATTTACCATCATGTAAAAAACATTTCAACAAAAATTCCACGTCTTATGGTATGCATAGGTACCTATGTAGTTACATAATCTGCCCCAAGGTATCCCATGATACATTGCATCCAGGGGTCATGATGTAAATAATTTTGTAAATTGTAATGAACTTTTTGTCACAGGAGATATGATGGATAGTTACTCTCACTTGGGCAGATCAGACAGCATCGGCAGTGGCCCTAGTATTGGCAGCTTTGCTGCATCATCAGATCCAAGCTACAATAGTTATGACTGTCATTCAAGTTTTGGGTCAAGGAGTGAAGCACCCCAGGGAGCGTCAAATTATGATTTCCTTGATCATGCTAGGTCACAGATAAGCTTGAGTGTTAAAGAGGGCCATAGAGGATTTAGCCGAACACCCAGTGGTTATAACCACATTTCTTCATCTGTGAGTAGCTTAGTTGTCTAGCCAGCATGATTGGTGTTGTGGGATGGGGGGGAGGGGGGAACTGGAAGGGAACCTCTGTTCTTGGAATGCAACCACCCATCCATCTGCCCATCCATCCACCCAACCATCCATCCACCTGCCCATCCACCCAACTATCCATCCATCCATCCATCCATTCACCCATCCATTTGTCCATCCATCTACCCAACCATCCATCCATCCTTACATCCGCTCATCCATCCATTAATCCATCTGTCCATCCATCCATCAATCCATCCATCCATCCCTTAATCCATCCATCCATCCATCTATTCATCCATCCTTCCATTCGTTCATTCATTTTTTTATCTCTTGCAGAGTTTTCGTGGAACTCCAGATTACTTCAAAAAGGACATGTGTCCACTTGAGCTGTCACCAGAAAACGAGCCAATCCTTTCCAGTGACCTGTCATCTCCAGTCTCCCCGTCAAGTACGGTACCATCAGAGAGCAACGACGACCAGTTTTCAATGAGTGGCGATTTCAGCCCAGAGAGTTTACCTGCTGGAGCAACAAGCTCTTCGACACTGACCGAGGAAGACGTACCTCCACCCTTACCTGATCGAGCAACCAGGGTCCCTCTACAAGACACTAATGTACCCCCGGCTTCACCTGGCAAAATGAGGCCTCCACGTGATCGCCCCTTGCCACCACCACCTCCTGATGATGAATCCCCTTTGCCGCATGGTGACAATCCAGGCCTGCCTGGACGAGGGAAAACGCTGCCGGCATTTGGGAGCAAGAGGTACAACCAAAGCGAAACGACCAAAAACAGTGAAGGAAATACCGGATTTCCACAAACAATTGATCAAAATAATTTTTCAAGGACAAGCGCTTCTCCGAATTTTGTGTATTTGAATTCAGCTTATTCGAAGAGCGTCGAAGTTCTGCCCCAGTTGTACGCAACTGTCGATAAGACGAAAAAGAAGAAGAACCGAGAAATGGCTGAAAGGAGGAGATTGGAGTATGAAGCTTCAAAGCTTGCAAGAACAAAAAAAAAGAGTCGAAGCCACGAAAGCTTAGCGGGTTCTCCACCCAGACTGAACTCTTTCTCGTTCACTCCTTTCAGTTTCAAGGGTTTAGCTGCGATGGAATCAAGCTCAGAAGAGGATTTCAGCAAAGATGAAGATTTTGACATCCCTAAATTTCTCATTTCCGCGAAGTCGCCAAAATCAGAAAGAGTGTCAATGGCTTTGAAAGGGAGTTTGAAAAGAGACGATCATTTGGAAGAAAAAGGAAAGGTTGGCATTGTAAATGGTGGCCTGGCGTCGTCTATACCCAAGGATGTGGAAACTTTACACAAAGCCATAGCGCAGTCGTCTCCACGTGTGGGACCCAAAAACAAACACAAGCAAACAGCAGAACACTCTGTTTAAAGTATCGCCAATAATTTTAATTTTAAGTCAGAAGTGCGGTCAGAAGTCAAAACTTTCTTTAATTTTTAAATTATAGTTTCAGTTTTTATTTTAATTATTTTATTGCGCACTCGTTGTTTTAAGTCTAGTTTTCAATATAGTGACGAAGTGTGTGTTCATAAAGACCCTAGCATAATGCTCGAGAGAATGACGACGAAGTTGCGCTGTGCGTTAGCGTTGCGCATGCGTGGTTTTACTCTTGAAAATTGTACTGCAAAGACGGAGCAATTCTCGTAGAAACGATCTAAGCGTTGCGCACGCGTCGCTTTAGAAACTAGAATTTAAAGGAAATGCTACCAAGCTTTGAAAGAATTTTATTTTTACGTTTCTGGCATCTGAGAAAAAAACACATTTTAGGAATTATGAATGGAATTTACTGATGAATAGGGATTCTACTGGGTCTAATAATCAATAATAATTACAAATATATCAGTGAATAACACCAGTATTACTGTGTTTTGATTGTCTAATGCCCTAGTTGATTTCAGGAATTGGAAATGTAGGACTTTACGTGAAACAAATGAACTAAACACGTAAAAATAATCGTATTTATTGTTGAGTATGTAGGGCTGTTACATTACGCTAGTCAACACATTCAATTCGATCATTTGAAGGAAAGAGCCAGCCTTGGGGCATGGACCATTCCCGTTCTGCCATCCATGCTTCCCTCTGTCCAGCTATGTGGGAGATGAGGCCAATTTACAGAGGCAACTTTTGATACAACTTTTGCGGCGATTTGAGATGTGACTTTTGTTTTAAATGTCAATATTGTTATAAACTAACGACGATTTTCAGACAATGCAGCTAAAATTATGTTACAAGCTCATTGCATCAAAAGTAGCCCAAGTAAAGAGGCCTTAAACCCGACTTCTCATTCATCATATATATCTTAAATTTCGAGTTGAGATACAAATTTAGTTTACATTAAAAATGTTTATCAAATCTCATTTACATTTTGGTAAAACGCGTATGAAATGCGAGTTAAAAGGCGCAGTTTCACAGTGGACCTTGTTAATGAAGCGTATGTTCACCGTGTAACCGTGCCTTGAACCTCAACACAGAAAATATCTTATATCAAAAATAGTTCTATTTAGCATTGAGCGTGTGTCAGCGCATCAAACTGGGGTGCAGATAAGGCTGGGTATAAGTGTAAAGATCTGAGCACTAAATTTTGGGTACCCTCCTTCTTTCCCATCTGCCTTTGCACCCCTAATTTGAGTACACATTCAAACTATAATAATTTCTAATTCCATTTATATACATAAAAAATTCCTAAAATCTAATTTTTTGAATAAGATTCTATATTCGAACATTCTAGTTCTATTTTATACTAATATTCGTCACTTTTAACGTGACTTGTCGAGAGTGATTTTCATGAATTTTTAAAATTTAGAATTTTTAAAACTTGTTGCACTTTTTAAAATTTTGACTTTCTAACAAAGTTCTCTTTACAAATTAATTGCTTTTCACATATTTGATATTTAATTTCATTACTTTTCGCACATATTCAAGATGTCAATCCACACCTAACCTATCAGTGTTTCAAGTGATAAAAACATTTATTTTCACTATCATTAATTCTCTGAAAATTTGATGCAACAAATTCTTATAGGAGTCATTTCTATTTTATGAAAATCTAGGATTTTATAGTTTTTACAGAGAGGCTACTATACCCCTGGCCTTACACTACTTAACTGGTAAATATGGATCCTGCCTAAGATTTGATGGGTCTTCTTCATATAGAGGGATAAGTTGCTGCAACAAGGTTTTTCACACTTTAAATTTTGACCCTCCCCTAGTGTGGTGCACCAATTTTACTTACCCTCCCCTCCCCCACATCCTGCTTTCACCACTTGCCCTTACCTATTCAGGAACTTATTTGTCACACATACATTTCCCTTGTGAAAATTAGTGTTCCTCCCCCAACTCCTCACCCTCTAAATAAAGACCAGTTGCTAAGCTACAACTAGTACTATCACATATAAAACTAAATACAGCCATTTCTAAGATGTGTTAATGATATAAATGCAGAGAATCATGTAGTTATCATGAGTGAGCTACCTAGGGGCGGATTCAAGGGAGGGGTGTAGGGGGTGCCTCCTGGACCAACGTCCCCCCATTTTTTGAAGATACCCAATATGAAATTTTTTCTTTCTTTGATTCTGAGGGTTGCACCCCTCCCTGGGCTGACTTTGTGCCCTGCACCCCTCCCTGAACAAAGTCCTGGATCCGCCCCTTGCTACCTGTAAGGAGGTTATCTATAAGAAGACTTTTCTGGGTCTTCATAGATGTCTTCTATGGGATCCATTGGTGCTGAGGGAGACCGAGCAATCCTTGTTTTATAACTCCCCTTCTCCCTAGACTCGCCATCATCCACTTCAGCATAGGTATCATTTTCTGGGATAGCATCAGCAGATGATCTTCTCTGGGCAATTTTACTTGGAAGAACTTTATTTAAGCTTAAACCATCAGCCAGAAGAGATGCCCTAAGGTTTGATACAAGATTCCCATGCATCTTTTGTGCTTGTGAGGCAGCTTTCCTGGGCTTTGGAGCAACAAAAGGCTTTGTTTCAGTAGGAGACTCTGGTCCCATTCTTGTACCTTGCTGCCCTCTGGGTGCAGGGAATGGCTGACCCTTTATTGGTGATGAAGTATCTTCATCAATACTTGAATAAAAATCCTGATCTGGAGACATACTCAACTGACTGTCTCTGTAACTACCAGACATATCTAGAGGACAGAAACTAGAGCCCATGCTTGAGACACTGGATACAGAGCTCCTGTCATACCCTTGAGAGATGCGGTCATTCCCACTACGAGGCACTCTTGGTGGGGGAACTGGAATAGCTTGACCCGATACTTCATTTTTTCTTGGAGGAAGTAAAGGCTGTGATCTTGGTTGATGCAAGGGATTGTGTTGGGGAATATTTGATCTATCAAGTATGCTGTATTCATCAGTGTTATGGATTCCATCTCCTTGGAGCGGAGGTTGATTTTTAACCCCAGGACTGCTAACAGGTGATCCAGGATGAGCCAAAACATTATATGTGTCCTCAGTTTCTATGCTACTATGCATATTGTTGAAAGCATTTGCTAAGTTTACACGAGCAGGAATCCCTTGCTTTGGTAAAGAAGTCCCATGATCAAGACTGTCGTATGTGGTATCTGATGACACAGGAGATTGTTTGTTATCGTACAGTTGGCTTGTTGGAGAATTACTTCCATCATTTTGATGTTCAAATTGAGAATTTAGATCAGGATATAATGGGAGAGGAGGCGGAGGTTTCAGTGGCCTTGAAGGGTCAAGTATATTGCTTCCTTTTCTTGTGCTGCTTTGGTTAGTTTTGCTAGTCATTGTTTCTGGATCCAAAGTGTTATATTCACTTGCTTTGCCACCACTTTGATTAGCATCGAAACTCATCTGCCCTTTTATTGAAGAAAGGGACTCTCGATTTCTCATGTGACTATATGGAGCTTCATAATTGTTGCTCCTTTGAGTCTCTGTTTTTTGAGGTGAATGAATAATATTTTGGTCATAATTAGGATGTACTGGATGAGCAGGTTTCACACCTGCCAATGGTGAGCACATAAGATGGTCATAACCATCCTCTTCAGGAACTACCGTACTTGCCATACTATGCCTACTTTGTGTGCTTTGCATTGATTCACTCCGTTGAACATTTCCAGGTTGCTTCGGTGGTGTAGCAGTCGGAACACTACTTCCTGCTTGAGACTTGATCACATTGTCAAGCAATTTATAAATTTCGTCATGCTGAGATGTAATAAAGACAAAGTTTCCTTCCCCCGTTGGAGCACGGCGTCCAGCTTCCAAGGAAAATTTCCCCCTTGAGCTCATGTATCTCCTGAGGCAAGTGAAAGGCCATGCTACCAATTGGTTTCCATTCTGTGCAGAGAGCAACCTTACCTCTGTATCAGTGATATGGAGATGGCACATGTCTTTAGCACCTGTCTTTTCCATGAAACCACTGGGAACTGGCTCTACGATAAATGACTTGACTGAAACAGAAAATAAACTGTCAATCAATCTATGCTAACAGTCATGAACAATTAATCAAGAATATGGGTAGGGTTTGTTGCTTATACCTCAAAGCACCATAAAAAGTCAGGGGGAGGGGCTAAGATTGGAAAATATATGAGACTAGTATGCAAAAGGGAAAAAGGTGGGAGGGACTATAGCCCCCTCTCTACCCCTGCCACTCCCCTCCATCGTCCCCATGGGGGACATGTTTAAGGAAGTATATGTTTATAGATAAAAATACATAAAAATATTGCGACTAGTAAATGGGAGCTGGTTTTGAAACAAAGCAATTGATATATATATGATTATTGCTAAACATGTCTTTCAACTGTAGTACAAATGTGTTCTAAAGGATGAACATGGACAAACATGATGCGATCATGTACTAGCACAATATTGAAAGTGACGTATAACACAATAGGGACAAACATTCACATGTTATATCTTGTTAAATCAAATGTTGATTCTATAAAATCACAAATCAAAATATAATCTCCAATAATCGGAAATCGATTTTTCCTGATTCCATCGAAGCGCTAACCAATCTAATATATTGGCAAAGAACTTTAATTTAATAGTTAGGATTTGCGTTACGAAAAATATAAACAAATACGAAATATTATTATACTCAAACATTTCCAAACAATTATATTTAATTCGGAATCCAAATACTTCTTAAATAACGTGTTTTTAATATAACATAAAGTTTAGATAGATGATTTATTTTAATAATGAAAACACAATCGAAAATACAAGCGAAGGAATCGAAATGAAGACACGAAATCAAATCAATAGTGACAGAATTAGTGATCTATTTGATCTGACAAACGTACCGATATTTTCTTTCTCCAGAGTAAGAATCCAGTTATTGAGTTCATCTTCATTATGAGCAGAAAGTCTAAAGACGTGTTCCACAGTCTTTACATCAAATACGTATTTCCTTTTAGAATCATGGACTTTGACGACTTCATATCCTGGATGAAGTGTTAGAACTCCTTTAGGGTCTTGTTTTCTCCAGTTTTTATCCTTGTAATATTCAAGACAACGAGTGCTGCTAGCAGGGAAATGTTTGAACACAAAGTAGCGTCTTCTCCAGTCTTTTTTACCATGATCATCAGCAGAGGAACACTTCTCTAAGTTGCCCTAAATTTCGAATATTAGTAGAAGACTTTTAGCACAAACATTGCAACATTTTGCAATACAACGCCAACGAGGTCAACTACAATCCGGCTAACAATTTAACTTTCAACGCTTGTGATTGTGCTTTGAATTCTTTTTTCATTCATTATTCATATTGCTAAAGCAAGTAGGAATCAAAAGCAAGAATAATGTAGATTGATAAAGAAATTCTTACCTCGTGAAGAACTTTAACTTCCATCATGGATAGAAAGACCATCTAAACCCATGCACTGAGCTACTTCCGCTAAACCGCGATCGACTGGAAACTACTGGACTACTTTTAAGGAGGCTCTACGCTTTTTACCATAACCAAGGCGACACAGATGTCATCTATATAGAAATCTTTGAGTCAACTTTTTTCGCCTAGCAACATAGTAAAAAAGAACAAGCATTGCGGGGAGGATTTCGCCAGTATGCGATGGATCCAAGAATCTAACCAGTTTTGGAAAAGAATATAAGACAGAAAAAACTGGTACACACGTAGGCGATCAGTAATGACAGAGAGGGGGGGGTATCGGGAGAATTTAGTGGGAGATAACATGATTTGTAGATAACTGGAGGGTCGGGGGATCGGCTAAAAGTGTACGATAATAATATATATAACGAACCAGTACAGAATAAAGATGAAATTTGTATTTAGTTTTTCAGAAGTTCAATTAGATTAAAATTATGCTCACTTGGAGCCATATCTTGGCGTGAATATGGACCAGATGTTTCGATAAATAAAATATTTAACCATCAGTCCTGTGGCTATTGATCAGGATTAGTTCTGGCCAAAGTAATTATCAAACGGATGGACGGAAGAATGAATAATAATTGAGGAAATTCAGTGTTGATTAGTTTTAGTTTCCGGTTGAAAAATCGCACACTTTTAATCAAGCATTTGAAATATTGTCAAATTTTCAATCTCTTTTATGGAATCCGATAAATGTAGCTAACTAAGGAGGCCAATCATTAGACGTTTAATATATTTCATTCTTGCCTTTAATCTTCTTCCTTGATATTAGTGTCTGAGATGCCTTAAGATGGCTTCTCTAATTCCCAGTGACATGCAGCAAATCCCCTCACATCCTGAGAAAGGTGTGTTTTTTTGATCATTTTTTTCTGAGACACGATTCTATTTTGTTTCTTTTGAGTCAGTACAATGAGTTATGACTTATTGTGAAACCATAACCTTGTGGTTACTGCTCTGAATCGAAGAGTAGAGAGCAGAATAATTTAACTGAAACGGTGCGAGGAAGTGAGCCAAACGACCAGTCTGTGGCCAAGTGGTTTTTGGCCCTTCGCCCGGTGGGAGGGGAACCGGGATAGAAAAACCGTATTCCTTTCTCGGTCTGTTCTCAACCAACCACTACTTAGTGCGCAAATTACCTTTTTTGAATTTTTTATGGTTTATATATTTAATGCTCTTCGCTTTGTTTTTTAATATTCTTACGAGAATCGTATCCTGCAACACTAAGAAATTAAGACCTTGAAAGCAGTGTTCATTTCTAATTTCCTTGAAATAGTCGTAAAGTTAAATTGATTGAACGTGCTTTGATTGCGCAAAAATCACAAATGAAAACGATTTTAGAAGCTACTTTTTACGCGATGCAGATTTTAAAATAGCTTGATCTGTAAAATCCAAAGGTCAAAGGTACCCATTATCTCGTATATATAAGTTCAGTTTGTGAAGAAGAATTACCAGCAGGATTGATGCTGCTATATTTAACTCTGAAAAACAGACGAAGCCGGAAAAAGGCTTTTAACACAGGGACGAAAACAATAAATACATTAATATATAGTGCGCTAATGAGTTGAACTTGAAGCAAAAACATGAAAGTTAAAAATGCAATTTCCATTGATGAAACTTTTTATTGACTGACGAAAAATAATGAAAAATAGGCCTAATTTTTGTAGAAAAAAGAACAATTTTTCTTAATTAATCTTCCAGCATATTTTTCTTAATCTTCCAGCATATTTTTCCTCACGGCTTCGCTTAAACGATGGGTGATTCATTAGTTTTTTCTGGCCGCAGAAAAACAAGACACAATATTTTATCTCTGCATCTTCATATTTTTTCATATATGACTCAACCTTTTTATTGCATTTGTACGCTTCCTTTTAGCTCAAGTATATTCGAATCGGTGATTTTATCGCAAAACAGAAAAATGACACTAGCGGTGCTACAACAACATCGAGTGCGATGATTAAGACTTTTATGTTATGGATCTGATCATTTAAGTGTCATGCTAATATCTTTTTCATTGTTTTCGATCTCTAACTCACTTTCTTAGGTTTACATAGTAAAGTGGAAAGAAAAAACCGAATTCAGAAAGAAAGACATTTCAGAAAGGATTTGCTTGTCAGCGAGTGAGTGTAACCCGAAGCATATTTATTTATTTGCACATATATATGAATATTTTACACTGCAGGTTATTTAGCTTTTAGCGCTCTAGGCTAGCTCTTGTATGGCAGTTCCATTATCCATCCAATGGATTTCAATATATTGGAGCCCACTTTTGAAAGCCAATATACCCTAGAGGTCGTATGTCACCAAAAAATACAATCAACTTCCCGTTATCGTTAGGAACTTCGGAGCGTTTTCGCGCATTTGAGTTGTCTAAAAGTCTGGTTCATTGAATATACTAAAGAGATTAACTTTAATCCTGAAACCTTATTGCATTTAGTTGAAAGATTGAAACTGAAATCCGTACATCGATGACTGTGATGTTCCGGTGTTGCAAAGTTTGGTTGAAAAACCTTCTTTTGATGTTGATGTGATTTATTGTGTTTCAGGAAATCTTAAAGTTGTTTTTTAAATAGCAATGCTAATAGTAATATAGCAAATTCAACAACACTCCTTCGTCGGTATAAGTTTATCCCCTACTGTTCTGGTACGCTTTTTAATCTCTTCCTTTTCTTTGCCGCACTAATTGACTTTAGATTATGTGATAACTTGATCATAGCAAACGTGTAAAGGTGTCTTCTTATGTCGTATGTCACCGAAGAGGCAGAATTCCAAGAACGCCATGAAAAGACGCAGTTTCCCAACTGTTATATTGTTTGTTTTAGATGTTTGTTCTCTTGATTGTGAACACGCAATCAATATAAAGTGCGCTGCCATTATTTTATCCTGTGATTTTGTCTTTTACCCAGTTGTATGGGATGGAAATCAGATTTACGCACTCCCTTCTAAACTCCGCGCTGAAGAACGAATATATGAAGGGATTACAGGAGCTGTTTGCCAACATTAAATAGTACGCCACATATGTAAATTTTCTGGGAACATTTATGACTACAGGGATAGCGTTCAGAACATAGTTGACGGTAAATGGCACTGAACATATGACATAAATTGCGGTTAACAGAAAAACGATCATAATCACACCCGAGTGCTTATTTCTCTGGTCTGTTGAGTTCTTCTTCTTTGCCTTGGCGGACTTCACCATAACTGCCATTATAGAGACATTGGTGTACAACACGATGATGAGAGGGATGATAAACGTAGCTACGATGTTGAGCAAATTCAGAGTGTTAACATCTATATCGGGCAAGTGGCTGTATGCGCAGATAGGGACGTCCCCGCGCAAACATACATGGTACACTATCTTCTCCAGAAAATAGAAATCGAGGATCGTGAAGAGCAACGAATAGTACCACGAAAATATTATCATCAGCATTGCTTTTTTCTTGGTCAGGTTGAACTCTAACGGTTTGACGACAGCCAGGTATCGTTCAATAGAAACGCAACAAACAGCACAGGATGAACTGCTCAAAGACGCCCATAAAAGGCCACCAAAAAGCTTGCAAAAACCACTAGTGGTCAAGGGTGAGCCGACGCCAACAGCTTCATTGACATTGAACAATACACAAACAGCAGTGTCTGCTATAGAAAGGTTTTGGAGAAGAGCTTTCATAGGAGCATTGAAGAATCCTCTCTTCATACGATAAAGCACAATTATTACCAACATATTTCCGATCACTGAGATGGTCAGAAAGAACTTGCTGAAGATTTCTTCGACGAGGAGAGCTTGAGGAAAGATGTAACACTGACAGAATCTCATGAACAGGGCTTGCTCCTCATCGCCAACAGGAATCGGTCCATTTTGGCACTGATATTGCGAAAACATGGGCTTGGAACGGTTGGAAGAGCCATTGCTTAGAAAAGAAGCATTCATGCTTGTAGCGCAAAAGAACGAACACCAGTATAGTAGGAATCGAACTACGTGAACTTTGTTGTTGTCGGAGTAAGCGAACCAAGTTCTGGCTGTCTCGGTTTGTTTTCTTGGATAACAGTTCTCAATGCTAGACCATGCGTGAACTCCTCCACAAACAGGTCAAACTCTTTCTCTGAATAGCATTAACTAACAAATGATGTCTGGTTTATGGGCGGCATTAACAAATACAAACAGAGAACTGAAGCTCAAAGATCTTCCTAACAACTGGAGGCAGGAGCGGAGAGTCGGTGATTTATACGTACTTGCTTGACTTCCGATCTCATTGGATGCTCATCTTTTTGTAGTTTGTTGTATAATAATTTAATTAAATTTCGTATGAGGGGCTGAGACAATAGAAGCAGATCTATTGTGTAATATCGAGATATCTGCCCAACAGTGAGAATAGGTCAGCTTGACATGTAAATATATAGCATGTCAGAAAAGTAATCATTGAAAGTTCCATCGAGATACGTCATTCAGAAATATCTCTAAAAAGAATTTTTTCCTTATCTTTGAAACAGAGATACGTTTGTAGCCTCCAGGGATTTGAATAAGGAAAGTACTGCTCTTTTTATCCGCTCTTGGCTGTCAACCTTATCGTAAACATTAACGCCAGTTGTAAGTGGCCACTTAGGCATGAATTAGAAGTCCTTGTTCACCCTTAATTGCTCCCGGGTAATTGCTTATAATTGGCCTAAAGAAATTACTTTAATTCCTGTTTCATGCTTCTCTGTTCGCTACAACTGTCATTTAAACTCATGAACATGGTTTACAAATGTTTAAGGATTTTTCGAATTTACGGGAGAAATTTAGATGACAGGTGTGCGTGAGATGATAAAATTGATTATTGAAATATCATTCTTCACCTCACTTGTGTCTTTATGTATACTATCATGCCACGGATACGCGCGCAATACATTTTTTTCTGGAATTAACAAAAGTCTTTTTCTCAAGATCATTAGACCGAAACGCCAGCTGAACCATTATACTAATCGCAATTTTAGACTACGGTACTTCCCCAACAATGCACAACTCGATACTCTGTTCTTATCGGAAGTTCTTGCTCGTCTGACAAGCTCGGCGGGCTTCTCAAAGATCTTTACGTCTAATTGGTTGGTAATCACTTCTTCGCGCCAAGAGAAACATGTAGAAAATGTCAATTATACCAGTATAAAGTCTTTGAAGAAACTGTGGGCTGTGAATAATACATTGGTCAGAATATCGAAGCACTAGTATTAACGCGCGCGCCTACAACACAGATCTCATTCCTTTCGGATCGTGAACACTACTATTTCATTAGTAGAGTCATTAAATTATCACAGGTGTTCAAAGAAGACTTCGTGCACTATGTCAGGTATGAAACGCTGGAAGGCGTTCACCACGAAGTAAATTGTCTTTGATTAAATAGATTTTTATTTTTGATCAAAATGTGAATTAATAATATTAATCTTTAATCTTTATTGAGGATATCTACATCAATCAAACGTGCTTTACGAGAGGGTCCTCCTAAAAAAATGCGCGCGCAAGATCTCTCACTTTCTTTGTTGGGTGTTTTTTAACCAATCAGAGATGGTTCAGTATATCTCCAATCAAATGCACGTGGTGTATATATAGTGAAACTGAAGGGTTATCAGTAGATCATTTGGAACGGAAGTCTGAACAAGAAGTGTATACGGGGGCTCGTCCTACTTGGCAGTTTTATCAACACGATACAGGAATGAAACGATGGTCTTTATCCCATTCTAGTTGCTTCAAATTTGATATCTCATAATGCATGTATCCGCGTGAAATTAACTTTGGATTTTTGGAACAAATAAGAGGATTAAAATCACTCATTGAGAGAGGGAGGGGTCTATATGGATTAACATTTAGAGCACTTAGAGAAAATTTCACTTAAAGATAGCGCAGTGTTTTGACCTGAGGTCGATCCTGAATAAACTAGATATGTACGCTATGAAACAGATATAGATTGCTAAAAAGAGCAATGTTAAACGAACTCTGACTGAATAACAGACAAACGCAATCATGTGTAAATTTTTAACAAATTTAAATTACTTCTGACCAAATAAGATTCCTGTAAACGAAAAATTAGAAGAAAATTAGAAACATATTTTAGAAACATTTCATCTTGTTTCCATCTTCAAGTTCTATCTAGTGACTACTACGACTACGATGATGATGTTGAATGATAGCGATGAAAACTGATATATACTACAATCTTAATTAAACTCCAATATCGCCCGTTGGGATGTTTTTTCCGGCTTGTACTGAATTAGAAATGTGTTTACATAGCTTCACAGTCGCTTGATATATCAATGACAAACTGCTTCCTCAAAACACATTAGAAACTGCCCAATACCTGAAGGTGATTCTAAAAATGAACTAGATGATGCATGTTAGCTGATTGACATCGGCTAGAAAATCCCTGAGAGTAGTTTAAATCAAGATGAAATCTTTATTAGTATGTATTTGTCACTCACCAGTAGCACCTACTTAGACTCTAAATTAGACTTGAAGTAAATAATACTTAAGAGAATTTTATCAATACTTTCATCCAGTGAAATGGAGATTAAGCTTGACTATTATCACGGTATCGCGGAGGGGTGTGACGAAGATCCGAGGTAAGCGGTTTTAGTGTGTGCGAAAAACTCAAATGGCTTCCTATATATGATTGGCTAGAAAATGACGTCTTTCTTGTGATTGGTTCAAATCAGATAATATGCAATAACAACCTCAAAATCTGCAATGTTGAAAATAGATGCTGCAGGTAACCAATCAGATTGCAGGATTTGCTAACTAGTAATTCAAAATGGATATATTAAACAGGGAAATAAGTAAAAGGAGATTTACAAATTTGAACACACAGGTCGAATCTCGGAAGCAAATTATACATACCTTATTATAGGAAATTAACGCTCAATGAAATTAACCCGAATTTCAAAAAATCGAGTTAATTTAAGTCGTGTTCATTTCTTTTAACGTTAATTTCCATATCATTAATAAAGTGGAACGTTCATTTTCACGATATCAATTTCTAGTAATTTTATCTTCAATCTACTTTTGAAAAATTATTTATTTTAAAACTGAACATTACAGCTAGTCACTTAATAACAACAACATTTCAGTTTTTGTCGGAAATTATATTTTCGTTTTTCATTCTACAAGCTCTTAATTTTCACTTTCAGATGAGTTATCTTTGTGTCTATCGCGTTAATTTCATTTAAATGGGAATTTTGGCTTCTCTTTCGCATTAATTTTCTTCATTTGAAAGTATTTTTTCCCTCAATTCGCGTTAAGTCGCGCTAATTTCTAATACTTTAATTTCGTGGAGCGTTGATTTCCTATAATAAGGTATTATTTAAAAAAATATTCTTAACAAAATATATACAATGCTATCCTTTATCTTATTTCTCGTTTCCAAAAATTTATAAAATTTAGTTTTAACTCACCTTGCAGGGGATTTCCACTTCGTTTCTCTTATCAACCGACAAATATAAAAGAAAGAATTTCAGTTTATGTAAAGCTGCATGTGGTAAAGATATGTGAACAAAACTACACAAAAAGAAAGAATTTCAGTTTATGTAAAGCTGCATGTGGTAAAGATATGTGAACAAAACTACACAAAAAGCATCACCAGCACTCCAAAGGTTACGTGCTTGCATTAATGATATCTTCCACTGGAATATGAATAACAAGTTGCAATCAAATCCAGGTAAAACTGAGATCATACAGTTTTCTTCGAGATTTGTGAAAGAACCATCAAGTATCTCGTCAATAGACATTGGGGACGAGTCCATCGAACTCTCACATGAAGTACGTGACCTTGGAGTCGTATTTGACTCCAAACTCGATTTCCGTACACATATCAAGAACGTTTGCAAAGCCTCTTCTGCAGCCCTACGCAATCTGGGCCGAATTCGTCGTTACCTCACTCGTGAACACCTTGAATGCCTTGTACATGCCTTTATTAGCTCAAGGCTCGATCATTGTAATAGCATTCTGTATGGCCTGCCGTCTACTGACCTAAACAACTTACAAAGAATACAAAACACTGCAGCACGGTTAGTGGTTGGTGCGAAGCCCCGTGATAGCATAACAGCCATTTTTAAAGATCTACACTGGCTGCCAGTACACCTTCGTATTCAGTACAAGATCTTACTGCTCACATATAAGGTGCTTAATGGTTTGTCACCACCATATTTGTCTGGACTGTTAACAGAGTACACGCCTTCTCGAACACTTCGCTCTTCAGCTAAGAACTTACTGAAGATCCCATCATCTAGAACCTCGTCCTATGGTGATCGACGTTTTGAGCATGCCGCTCCGCGTCTTTGGAACATTCTTCCTGAGGATATCAAGAACCAGCCTTCACTGGCAACTTTTAAAACTAATCTGAAGACGTACCTTTTCCCCAAATAAGAACACTATGACTTTTATTATGACTTTATTTTAAATCTTTCTTAAACATCTTTGATGTTTTAAATTTTAATTTATTTTTCGTCTCTGTAAAGCGCACTGAGACTATGTATAGTGCGCTATATAAGCATTTTTATATTATTATTATTATATATATGGATAAAAGTGTTTGACTGTCAATGACTTGCGTTCAACTACATGTAAAAACCATTAAACCCCGAAAAACATCGTCTTTACCACAATTAACAGGGCCGTAGCTACGATGAGGCAAGCGAAGCATTTGCCTCGGTAAAAGTTTCAGATATTATTATGTTTAGTTTTCTTTAATTCTTAAAGAATGAAAACAAATTCTCTTCTTTTTCTTTGCCAGAATGTGCAAAATTGACATAACTTTAATACAATGAATATGTCGCAAATGCCTCTCAAGAAGCTGGAAATCCTATTTCCGAGGGTCTGAATTTCAAAATTTTTCGGGGAAGCATGCCCCCAACCCCCTAGTTGCTCCCACCTACAGCAGTCGATTGCCTCGGTAAACATTTCAGTCTGGCTACGGCCCTGATTAATAGACGCTCTGGTAACACAAGAAAGTCTCGAAAGTATTCAAGTGTTTAACTGTTGGTGGATGACCAGACAAGAAGCGAATAGTTTTTGTGAGTCAAGATCCAAATAGTAGAAATGTTTTTCAATTAAAAAAATATTCAAATCTTGATTTTTCACGAAATTTCAACATGGAAATACTAGTCATAAATGTTGAAATAAAAATCTTAGGATAAAAACCAACTGGCCAACTGGCTTTGTATAGCTCTTAAGTTAATCCAGTTGGCTCGCACCTTTATGTAAGGATATAAATATTTTATAATTTAATTGTATATTTAAATTAAGGTGCAAATACAATCATTGTCATTGTCATTGTCAACTAAGCTCAGACAGAAAGTCAGTTTCAGTTTTCAGTTTCATCGAGGGGGAGGCAAGAAGTTATTTCACCTTTTGGAGAGGGGGGATTTTAATTTATCTTTAAAACCTATTATATCCATTTTAGAACTAATTATTGCACAGTCCCTAAAATTAAACGTTCTTCAATCGAATGTTCAGTAGTCCTGCTATACCTGCTTTTATCTGTAAAATAAAGATTATCAGTTCATTCTGAGTTATTTTCCTACATTCGGAATATCAAGAAGTTTCAGTAGTGTTAAAGAAAATGTAAGAGAATTTTAGAGAATTTTAGACTTCTTCAAAATCCTTTCCTTTTGGTTCTGGTTGTTTCTTATACATCTCTAAATAACACATGATGCATTTGCAATATCTTCTGATCATTCTTCAGCAAAATATGTTCGTTTTTAGTTATCCCTCCCCCGGAACCGCAACAACAGACTGACACCGTTGCTATGGAACGCCTCTCTTCGAATATGATTGGACGACAAGTATTCCTTGTGACGTCACTGGACGTGTCAACTTTGTGGCTTCGCCTCGTTGTGATCATTCATTCGTTACGAGAAGACTAACGTGAGAAGATGTTGTTCAAACTCCTGTGCTTATTACAGTTGTGTTGCATTGCCAGCTGCAGTGAGCGTGGACGGGAAAGTCAGAAGTGCGGCGAAGATCGGTTTTACTGCCCGATCACTGATAAGTGTTTGGATCGGAAACTAAGGTGCACCTCATCGAATGTCTGCGTTGATTCCGGAGGGAACGAAGCCAAGTGTTTTGAAGCCTCTCCCGGTAGATACTACTACTACAGAAAACAGTCTCCGATATCAAGCAGTAGCTCAAGCAAAAGAAAACGATGGGTGGATTTAACAAATCCTAGGCATTGGATCCTGGAGTACCGTGGTTTTGTGTACGAGTTCGGCACTTATGGTGCTCAGGAACTTGATGTGAACGATCCAAACTATAAGTATGGCCCTGGGAGAGAAAAAGTCGTAAAAGAAGAACGGGTTGGAAACAGCCGTTGTACCAGAGATGATGTCTTGAGGTTCCGTGATGAGTTCCTCGAGGCTAATCCCGATTATAGTTTTTGGAGCAACAACTGCCAGGACTTCGTCCGTCTTTTGATATCGCGGCTGAAAAACGATTGTTCACCCAGACAAGGAAGAAGCTTGGATTTAGAGAAGGAAAGTTTAAAGTCAAACTGTTCTGAATCCAACCCACACTCTTCCAGTTCGATGTTGGCTTTGAACTCGAAGCTTTTCGCTTCGTTTGCAGAACTTATTGTATTCACCATCTTCTGTATGTAACGTAGCGTACGTGGTCAACAATGAAAATTTTGGGCGTTGTTTGGAATCTAGGGGTTCTTTACCATTTACCCGGAAATTCCATCGAAAAGTTAATTCGGCCACTTAGTCCGGCGGGAGTGGTTAGTGATAAAACCCGAATCATGAGTCCCTGATTGTTCCGAATACCGGCAAACACTAAATACCTATACATAGTTACAGGTTATGCAGGCTAATGGAAACGTATTATTCTCGACTATTCTCGACTATTCGCACTGTTCGCGACTATTCGAGTCTTATCGCTAACCGGCGGGAGTCAAAGTTTCTTGTCATTAGCAAACTGAAATTTCCAACCGGATGGATTGGTTTAAATGGTAAGCAGCCCTAGATATCTCAGTCCGTATATAATGCATGCGCTCCCAAAGTGAAATGATCGTATTTTTTCATAATTAGACTGAGAACTGGTGCCGGCATCGTAGACAATTGTAAGACTAAAAAGATGTAGAATAGAAGTAATCTCGTAGCGGCGATTTTTCAAGGAAAAATTAACATTTAGTAGTCTAGGAAGATATGTGAATTGACTGTATAGAGAGAAAGTCTTACATGTATTTCTTGTTAAGAGATTATTGACCTTTGTTATAAGTGTGTGCAAGAATGTTGGATTAAAATTACAGTGCATTTACGGCCCTTAGTGTACTCCATTATCAAAGTTGTACACATACAGTTACAAAGAAATATCACTTGGTCTCAGATTTTTTCGAGTACATACTGGAAAACTATCGCAGTTTTGGGACTGCGCAGGCCTGTGGTATTTGGCTATTGAAGTAATGGGCTTAATTTGCTGGATGTGCGAAAAATTATAAAGGGAAGTCAGTAAAATGATGATTTACAAATTTGAACACAACGATCGAGTATAGAAACAGTATTATTCACAGGTCAATCTGGTCTGAAAAGATGACAGTTTTCACTTGATTTTAAAATCACGATGTTTCCTCCTTAAGCATTAGTAAAAGGTAATATTTTACTTACGGTTACAGACGGAGGATTTCCACTTGCATTTGGTTTCTAAAAGAACATGTAATTTCAGTGTAAATAAATTCGCACGCGAGAAGTGAATTCATTTTGCAATTCAAAATCCAATATTATAGTATATTTTTTTCAATTATGAAAAAAAAATGAAAATCCTGATTTTTTTGTGCCAAATTTTAGCATAAAACTACTATTCATGCTTGTTAAGATAAAAATTATAGAATAAAAGCTGCAAATTAGGCGTAATTTTTCCTTTTCGATCCGGAGAATCCAGAATCCACGTAATCGCTGACCGGCTCCGCGATTTCGCGACTGGACCGAAACAGAGTATGGGAAGAAATCGCTGAAGCACTTAATTATTCGCTCTGAAGTAGTTGTTTTTGCTTACTAATGAGATAATACAAGCAGCAACCCTTTAGGGATAAGGTCAAAACATTTGTCATCACACGGGACCTGATTCAGGGGGAGGGGTGGTGTTACCCGGTACCCACCACCTCTGGAACTTTTGTTTATTGACACACATATTGATACATATACAAAATTACAAAGATGTTTATCAAAGTTACAAAAACAGTTATTTACAAAATAGAATATAGACATAAAAAGATGAGAAGACCTGTGTGTGGTTGTCGAAGAGGTAAAAACTTTCTAGTTGACAACCACACACGGTGATTAATTAAAAATTTTAAAGAGTAAACATCTGACCAAGAGCCTATGAAACTATTTACACTATATAGATAAATAAATAGATAAGTAAATAAATACATAATTGTATTAGATAATTATAGTATACATATATTATATATATATATATATCTGGATGTGTCTATTTTGAGATGGAAAGCCTTCTTTTTTGACAAAAAAACCGACGATAAAGACCAGCCCACTGACAACAAATTCGGCGGTGATTTAAATCTAGGAAATGCCCGCCTCAACATGAAGACCTGGACAAGTTCGAAGCAGATTTACTTGATATGGTAAAGAACACCCAATTCAGAAAAACACACGACGAGTTCCAGAACCAACTAAATAGCGACATCAACAGAATAAAAAACTCAACGAAAGCCTTTATCCCAGCCGACAAAACAACAAATCTTTACGAACTTGACAAAACTCAACACGATAAACTACTAAAGAACAGCATAACCGCAACATACAAGAAAGCAAATCAGAGCACCACCAACACCATTAACCACGAAGCAAAGAACATAGCAACCGAACTTCACATCCAGGACAGAACAGAGCGCATAGCAGAACGACAAGCCTTCATATCATTAAAAGATCACAAAGATAATTTCTTAAACAACCCAACCTGCAGACTAATTAACCCAGCCAAGAGCGAAATAGGACGAGTAAGCAAACAAATCCTCGAGAGAATCAACACTGACGTAAGAAACAAAACAGCACTTAATCAATGGAAAAACTCGTCATCCGTAATCAACTGGTTCACAAACATCCCTAACAAACAACAACACACGTTCGCCATATTTGACATCGAAAGCTTCTACCCCTCCATAACCGAAGAACTTTTAACTAATGCAATCCACTTCGCCAAGAAACACACTAATATAACCAGCCAAGACATTGACATTATCATGCACGCTAGAAAATCCCTCCTATTTGACAACGGTAACGCCTGGATAAAGAAAGACAACAACAACATGTTCGACGTCACGATGGGAAGCTACGACGGAGCAGAAGTATGTGAACTAGTTGGACTATTTATTCTCAACAACTTATGCGACAAATACGGAAAGGGCAACATAGGACTGTACAGGGACGACGGACTTGCCATCTTTAAGAACACGACTGGACCACAAGCAGAAAGAATAAGAAAGGACATAACGAGACAATTTAAGAAACACGGCCTTAATATCACCATACAAACCAACCTGAAAGCAGTAAACTACCTTGACGTCACATTCAACTTAACAAACGAATCCTACTACCCCTACAGAAAGCCAAACGACGAGCCACTGTATATCAACACGAAATCTAACCACCCACCTTCCATAATCAAACAGCTACCCGCAGCTATCAACCGCAGAATAACCGACATTTCATGCAACGAAGAAGCATTCAACGCAGCTAAGCCACTCTACGAAACAGCACTAAAAAACAGCGGATTCACAGAAACCCTCACATACAATAACCATAACACATCTGCACCACAAAGAAGAAACAGAAAGAGAAATATTATATGGTTTAACCCTCCATTCAGCAAAAACGTACAAACTAACGTAGGAAAAACCTTCCTTAACCTTATTCAGAAGCACTTCCCTAAAAATCACAAGTTCCACTGCATCTTCAACAAGAACAACGTTAAAGTCAGCTACAGTTGCATGGAAAATATGACAAGCATAATCAACAAACACAACAAGAAAATAACTAGCAACAGCCCCGCAACCTCTTCACAGAACGACTGCAACTGCCGAAAAAAAGACCAATGCCCACTAGAAAACAACTGCCTCACAACCAGCATAGTGTACAACGCACGAGTAACCACAGAAGACGACATACCCGCAAAGAACTACATCGGACTAACAGAAGGAACATTTAAACAACGGTATACGCAACACAAGCTATCTTTCCGAAACAGAAAATACGCCAACAGCACTGAACTATCAAAACACATCTGGACACTTCAAGACAACAAGAAAATTTACCACATCAAATGGTCAATCATCACCTCAGCAAAAGCCTACAATAATATTTCTAAGAAATGCAATCTCTGCTTAGCAGAAAAATTGAACATTATTAAAGCAGATAAAGCCAACCTTCTCAACAAAAGATCAGAACTTATTTCAAAATGCCGCCACGAAAACAAATATTACTTAAGCCGGATAACATAAATTATCGCACCTTGATAGAACAATAACACTATTGTAAATACATAACAATACTCCAATTATAGATTATAGCGCCTCAGGTATATATAGACTACAGTATGGATCATTCTTTATTAAAGACTGTCTGAAGATCGCGTAAGCGTGAAACTCCGAGTAACAGCAAAAGTTATGTCTTGTCTTTGATCTATCTACAATCCATAATCTAATTTACATATATATATATATATATATATATATATATATACAGCCTTTTGCAAAAATTATGGCCGGTTCAAGTATATATACAAGTATATCAAAAGTATATCAGAAATTATGGGATATCATTCCTGATATTTTTTTCAGAAAGCCCTAGTGATAGGCAACACGAAAAAAATATCAGCGATGATATCCCATAATTTCTGATGCACTTTTGATATACTTGTATATATACTTGAAACGGCCATATTTTTTGCAAGAAGCTGTATATATATATATATATATATATATATATATACTATATTTGAGCATAGTTAATGGAGTGGAATGGTTTGGAAACCTATTGTTCTAGGTTTTTGTTCAACCTTTTCTATTGTTATATGACGTTGACCGTGCACAGAGAAGAAAAAGTTGCAGCGTTTGTTCATCGTAAATTAGAGAACATAGACGTTTTTTCCTTAAAAATGTTCTAAAATAGGAGATATTTCTTAATTAATTCTATATGATAAAAATTAATTGTTTACTGAAAAGGGTAATCACCTTTTTGAACGCTTTCTTATCTATCATCTAGTAACTTAACTGTATCTGCGCGGAATTATTTATCCTCTTCTTTGTAATCTTAGAATGAAAATTTTACACTTTCAAAATGATCGTACATGAAAACAGTACAGAAACTAGTATTTTCAGCCATACTTGCTTTGGTTCATTGTGCACGGTCAATATCACGTGATGGTACGTTTCAACATCGCTCGCCAAACAAAAACCTAGAACAATAGGTTTCCAAACCATTCCACTCCATTAACTATGATTTGAGTAAGAATAAAGATGTAGTTTTAGATTCTTTTTGAAAAGTAACAAGGAATTAAGCTTTTTTTATGCTAAGTGAACTGATCCTGAATTTTGTCCTCAAATATTTTCAAAACCAAAAGTCAAATCGCAGAAATGAATGTACTATCTGTTTGCATGTGTGTGCTAAACAATCAAATTTGTGTATAGTAATAGTGACTATGGACACCCGGTATCGAGTATTTCAACATGTTTGTGCGGAGGGGGAGGGGGTATTTACCGGTACCATGAGATCGGGTCCCTATTTTGAACCATTGTTTTGACCTTGTCCCTTAAATGTACGTCTGGCGGGTTTTGCAAAAGGAAGACAAAAGTCGATATGACTAATATTCAGTCAAAGATTTTTTCCAATTTTGAAACTGTTAAGTCCTAATTTTGAAACTGTTAACTCTTAAGACATTTTGCCAGTGAATTTTCGTACTGTAAGCCCGGCGCATATTCAATCAGTGATGAATTCAACCGCCTCAGTGATTTCTACCCATACTTCCTTTCGGTCATGAGTCGGTCGATAAAAACGACATCCTACGCTCCGGAGTATGGCGCGTATTTGACTATGGGTCTATGTTCCCTATGGGGTCCACTCCTCTTCCAATACATTTTTCAAGCTTTTTCTTACCCCAGCTTCCATATATTTCTATATATTACCATTTTCTTAGGGCCTTACCATTTTATATAGTTCTTAAATATATATAATAGTACCCCATTATATCACATTTACTATATTTTATTTAACACTTAGGCAAAGAGTTTACTCCCCTTACCTACTTTACCCTAGTTTATTTCTCACCACTCACTCACTATTTATATCTATACATAATTATATTTTACAACATATCTTATTTAATTTTAAGTTTACTCACATACACACTCCCTGCATACACCATACTCTCACACACAGGGACAAACTCTGGACATTTTGATACCATTTCACAGCTATCAAAATGGATCCAAAACAAGCAAACCACAAAAGTCTACTGATACTCCACTGACTACATCAACAGTCACCTACAACTGAAAACAGAACTAAGAAGAAGAACCAAAAACACAGCCTACCTCCAACCACTATCTATAAGAGCCATTTTCGAGGTACCACAACAAGCTAATTACACGAACATTATACCTATAATTACGAACCAAGAAACATATCTAACCCGATCAGCCTCCAAGCCCAAAAATAATGTACCCTAAAGCCATGTGACACAACACATTTTTACCAAATAGCTCCCAAGCTCTAAGTCATCACCAATTTAAAAACCATCAACTACAGACGAGGAATCATCTACAAACTACCCAGCCCCTACGCGACAAACCACAACCTATCACAATACAGACCCCAACACTCCAAGAATCGATCTACAAACACCCCCGTTCTGGTTCAACACAGCTCCACCTCGAATTCCCACAACTGCCTTCGCCTCAAGACACGCATGTTTGTCCCTCACTCACCATACTAAACAAGCATCACCCCACCACCCACACCGTATATTTTTACCATATATTAGACTGTAGTTTTATAATAAATCTTAATTTACCTTGTAATCGCCTCTTCGTCTCGCCATCCCCCGTTATTGACCTATTTAAACTACACCACATAACCCCAACCATTCGTACAATCCGTACTTATCCGTCGCTTCGTTCATCTCCCATTTCACCTACTCTACCACACACCACCGCTGACCGCACACAGGTAACCCACCGAACATAACAACAACTAAATTTTCTTTCCCTTCCCACCCACCCCCCAAAAAATCCCAACTTTCGCCTTTGAAGTGGAGGATTATGACTTTTGAAGCTCAGAAACAACCTCCTCCAGGACTTTTTTGCACTTTTGTAAGGTTGTATTTTCATCAGCCATTTCGTACAAGGTAGATTCGGAATGACAACGAATCTAAAATTCGCGCTAGTTTCCCAGTCCCTCGAAAAACGAATGTCGAAGTAAAAACGAATGTCGAAGTAAAAACGAATGTCGAAGTAAAAACGAATGTCGAAGTAAAAAAAAAAAACGAATGTTACAATGAAAAACGAATGCTTAAAAGTGTATGTAAAGGATGTAAACTTGGAAAAAGAACAACACAATATAAAACAAATGTTGAATTGAATTTTGATATTAAATACGCGCCATACCGGAGCCGGGTTCACTGTGAACAGCTAAAAAAAGACATGTGGCATTTGACGCCACCGTTGCCATAGAAAGCCTCTCTTCGAATGTGATTGGACGAGAAGCATTCCTTATTACGTCACTGGAGGCGTCAACTTTGTGCCTTCCCCTCGTTGTGATCATTCTTTCGTTACGAGAAGACCAACGTGAGAAGATGTTGTTCAAACTCCTGTGCTTATTACAGTTGTGTTGCATTGTCAGCTGCAGTAAGGGTGAACGGGAAAGTCAGAAATGCGAGGAAGATGGAAAAGATGAGTTTTACTGCCCGATCACTAAGGAGTGTTTAGATCGGAAACTAAGGTGCACCTCATCGAATGTCTGCGTTGATTCCGGAGGCAACGAAGCCAAGTGTTTTGAAGCCTCTTCCGGTAGATACTACTACTACGTAAAAGAGTCTCCGATATCAAGCAAAAGAAAACGACGGCGTTTAAATTTTAGGCACTGGTTCGTGGAATACCGTGGTTTTGTGTACGAGTTCGGCTCTTATGGGTTTCAGGAGCTTGATGTGAACGATCCAAACTTTAAGTATGGCCCTGGGAGAGAAGAAGTCGTATATGAAGAACGGGTTGGAACCAGCCGTTGTACCAGAGATGATGTCTTGAGGTTCAGTAATGACTTCCTCGATGATAATCCCGATTATGGTTTTTGGAGCAACAACTGCCAGGACTTCGTCCGTCATTTGAAAAAGCGGCTGGGAAACGATTGTTTATTCAGACAAGGAAGAAGCTTGGATTTAGAGAAGGAAAGTTTAAAAGCCAACTGTTCTGCTCACAACCCACACTCTTCCAGTTCTATGTTGGCTTTGAACTCGAAGCTTTTCGCTTCGTTTGCAGGACTTATTGTATTCACCATCTTCTATATGTAACGTAGCGTACGTGGTCGTCAACAGTGAAAATTTTGGGCGTTGTTTGGAATCTAGGAATGCTTAGCATTTACCTGGAAAAACCGGAAATTCAATCTGAAAGTTCCCCGAAATTCGGCCGGTCTTCGTAAATTATATGCGCATATTTAATTAGAGCCATCAAAGTGAGGCTAAACCCGCAAAATGGCGGCCAAGCAGTGAAGAGACCCGAGACTAATCTTTGTGATTTTTTTTTGGCCAAGTTTTACGTTTTTATTAGTAGAAGAATTAAGAAAACTATGTGCAAGACAAGTGGGGATAAAGAACTATCTATAGGCATTATATATTGTTGTGAAACTACGTCCATGGTTTTGTTTAGTCTATCTGATTGCTTTTCTGTATATTATAACTGTTGATTTGTCGAAAGTCAAAGTTTCCCGCTCTTTTCTTATCATTAGCAAGCGGAAATTTCCAACCGAATGGATTGGTTTAAATGGTAAGCAGCCCTAGCATATCTTAGTCGGTATATACTGCTAGCACTTCCAAAATGAAATGATCGCATTTACTCATAATTAGACGACAAACTGGTGCATTTGTAAGAAAAGATGTAGAATAGAACTGAGTAATCTCGTAGCGGCTAAAAGCGGGAACGCTCCTTAATCAAGGAAAACATAACATTTAGTAGTCTAGGAAGATGTGAATTGATTGTATATAGAGAACTGAAGATGAATAATTAGTAGCACAAATAAAAAATTCATAACATCCCATCTTTTCAGCAGTGATTGTATTGTAAGCCATACGAGACAAAAGTTTGAGATATATACTTGCGAGTTTAGAAAGTTTCAGTGCATGTACTCCGTATCAAACCTGAAATAGTACATTTCAGTATAACTTTGGACTGGCTAATCATCCTTCATTTGCAGCTCTAACATGCAGCTGAATTGCGATTAAGGACGCAGCTCAACGTAGCCGAAGCGAAGGCATACAAACGACTCAATGTCTGACTACGGAGCACAGCTCAGAAAAAAAAAAAGAAATCTCAGTTTGTGTCAGATTTTTCGAGTACATACTGGAAAACCGGCTATCGTAGTTTTGGGACTACTCCTCGGTGATATTTCGCTTTTGAGATATAACAATTTCAAGTCCGAATCGAGAGCGAACTGGGAAACGTCAGCCAAAGTTTTATTTTCAGGAAAGGAGTGGTCAAAACGACGGCCGCTAAATTGCGTAGAGAATATGAATACTGATTCAGAAAAACAAAAAACTTTAATCCACCTGTCGATGAATGTTATTATTAAAGTTCACAAAAGTTGCTAGACAAGTGGCTGGATGAACTTTAAGAAGAAAATTAAAAACAGAAACATATGTTCTTGATTAAGCGCTTAAATTAAACCTCAACTTTGGTATTGAATAAAAGTAATAAAGGAATAAAAGGTTGAAAATAAAAAATGTCCTGTTGGCAATCAAGATTACCTGTTTCTTCCTGCACCGACCTTTTGAATAATAGTAATATTCATTGAAGCTTGTAGGCCACATTGTAATTTGGTAAATATACCAACTGTCAAAGTCCATTTTTATTGTACTCTGATTGGACGAGAGCACGTGAACGTGAACAAGTTTCCATGTTTCCTCGGCAACGACTCAGCGGGCAATACTAAAATACCGGGAAATACCAAAACCGGAAGTGATTTCACCGGAAACCTAACTTTTTCTAAGTTTTTAATATCAATTAATCAAAAAATTTCGAATATTTTTTGTGTTCTTTGACAGTTGGTATATAACAAAACACTTATTGACTAGAACCTCGGGAAAGCAGTGTGTTTTGTGGTCCCTCGACGGCGAGGTTTCCATCGTAGTCTCGAGACCACAAAACACACTGTTTCCAAGTCAATAACTATTAAATATTGCACAGGTAGCAAGAGTCTCGGCTAACTCGAAAACAATAGGGTAAGGTCATGAAATGTACATTAGCATGTGTAATAATGTACTTGTGCGGAAAAAACTCTAGTAAAAGGATATTCACAAATTTGAACACAACGATCGGGTATAGAAGCAGAATTATTCGTGGTCATCTGGTATGAAAAGATGACATAATTTTCAATTAAGGTGGCTGCCTACTATAGAAAAATGAAGCTACTGCGCACGCTACTACGCAATCACAATGATGCCATGAAACGGGCAATCTGACGCCACTATCTGCGCGCGCACGAATAACCTTCAAACTTTTACAGAACCATACACGTTTTGAACTTCGACAGCTAGTGCAAAACCCTTAAATTTTTAACGGGACTCTATAATTTTTTTGCGGATTTCCAAAACAGCACATTAAAAAGAAACTTTTGACAAAGTTTGAAAAAAAATGACATGGGTTTTACTTATAGAAAAAGCGGTAAGTGTAAATTTTTTGCACTCGTTTTAGACAAAATTGTCAAGGGCAAGACGAATAAAAAATAATTTTTGACTAAATTTCTCAATATTTTCCAAATCTTTTGACTTGTATTTGTAAAACGATGTATAATTTAAGTTTCTTGAAATAATAACGTCAAAAGATTGATTACCTGTGAAGTTAAGATTTTTTCCCCTAGTAGGCAGCCACCTGACGGAGGATTTTCCACTTGCATTTGGTTTCTAAAAGAACATGTAATTTCAGTGTAAATAAATTCGCACGCGAGAAGTAAATTCCTTTTGCAATTCAAGATCCAATATTATAGTAATGTTTTTTCAATTATGGTAAAAAAAAATGAAAATCTTGATTTTTTTGGTGCCAAATTTTAGCATAAAACTACTATTCATGATTGTTAAGATAAAAATTATAGAATAAAAGCTGCAAATTAGGCGTAATTTTTCCTTTTCGATCCGGAGAATCCAGTTAACCGAAGTCCAATCCAGTCCAGCCATGCACGGTTCCGGATTTTCCACAATAAAAAATGACTCAAAATTCTGAAATTAGAAGCAGAAATCATATTTCAGAGGTTGGACATGTTTTTACTATACATTACAATTATCCATACCCGTTCAAAAGCTGAAAATTCGAGAATTTTTTTTTCGATCCAAGACTTAGTCCAGTCGAAATTTTTTCATCTAATTATTTACAAATTCATGGTTAAAATAGACTGCTAGCTACTTCAGTCCTATTATCTATACTAATAATATATTTTTCCAAACTGAATTTCTTACAGAACTTTGCCACAACACAACAAAGTGTATGTGCAAAATTTAGAAAACAATAAAGTATTTACTGTAGACTATTAGTTTTATTCAAATAAATACAAATTTATAATCAGTTGGTTCAAAAATAGTAAAAAAATAGAATCACTTAATTACATCATTGAAAGTAAAGGTTATTTTTTTACAAATATGATACGAATTTATTATTTTCTATTTTTACTAATTCATTTTTCGGTAAACTAGTATCGATATTGGTACAAAGTTATGCCTCTAGTAATGGCGATGTTCTGTCAAAATAATTATCTTCTTGATCAACTTTGTCTAAATTGCTTTGAGCTACTTTACTTTCATCGTCATTCTTGTCATCATTGTTGATATCTGGAATCATTTTATCATCACCATCAGTATTATTTGTGTCATTTTCTTGATCATTAGTATGGATCATATTTTCGTCATTACTATCAGTTTTTCCATCAACACCATCATTAGTGTGATCATTTTTATCACCATTCTGTGCCATGCTGTTCTCATTATCAATAGGATTACTACTGTTATCCTCTACACCTTCTTTATCTTCACCCTTAATACCAATATTGCCGTCCTCATCCTTGCTATCAATATTGTCATCTCTATCATCATCATTGTTCTCATCATCATCATCATCCAGATCAAAATCATCTAACCCCTCCATAGCAGCCTGTAGTTGAGCTGTGAGATCTAAGTCCATATCAACACCTTCTGTAAAGTCTTGATCAGATGTTACTTCTGGTGAACCTGGAGGCTGAGGTGCTGGCTCAGGAGAGCCACGCCTAGGAGACGTCAATTGAGGGGATACTGCTGGGCGTGGTTGTTCGGATTCAGGGGGTGGTGTTACCTCTAAAGGATCATCGTCTTGAGGTAATTCTGTTGCTTGGGGCTCGTTTGAATCAAGCGTTTCTTTTTCTTCCTGTTGTACTTCATCTTCAATCTTTTCGTTGTTCAACTTTTCATCTTCCTTATCTTGTCCTTCAGGTTCTTCTTGTTTATCTGTAGCGTCGTCCTGCCCATTGATCTTGTTTGGTTGCTCAACCTCGGACTTCGTGTTATTTTGGTCTAACACACCATCAAATTCTTCCTGTTTTTCTTGTATCTCCTCATGACCCTCTTCTTTAATACCCTCGGGACCTTCACACAGTTCTTTTGGAAGATCGATTGATTCTTCACTGATCTCACTTCCCCCTCCAAGCGGTGATAACCTAGGATTACCAGAACCCTTTTCAACGAACTCAGCGATACTAGTTGTCCGGCTACTACGTTCGTCTTCTTCACACAGGGGCTCCAGTGTTGACACCGCCATGTTGAGGTCATTGGGTAAAACAAGAGCCTCAGGGGAGGGGGGAGGGGGTACTGATCCAGTACCGCTAAGATTTGTTGAAGGTCCATGGACGTCTATAGATGTACCAGTATTATGAAGCGAAGATTCTGATAGCACTTGAGTTATATAATCAGAATTAGGAGTGGTTATTCTCGGAGGAGTACTCTTTGGACGCTTAAGGTTCTGGGTAGGGATTGAGACAATATGTAACGACTTAGGGACCAATTCTTGAGGAGGTTGTTTAAGAGGACGAGGGGCAAAGCGAGCTGGAGTTTCAGCAAACGGAATAGGGGTTCTAGACCTTGGAGGACGCCATCCAGATACAGTGATTTTAGGACCAAGGACAATTTCCTTGGATTTTGAAGAAAATGCTTTCTGTTTGGTCTTTGATTCGGCTTTAGAGAATTGCTTTCCGTATAGATTACCACGAAACTCTTCAATAATGTCTTTAGGAATGCGTGTACGGCTCCCAGGACTGGGGCTTCGACCTCTTGTGTCTGAAGACGGTTTTTTCAGAACTATCTTGTCGTCCACCAAGAAGCCTTTTTCTGGTGTATTTAGACGATCTTGTGTGGTTCTCTCGCTTGTTTCAAAACCTTCTGTCAAGAAAATTCTTTCTTCTGACACGTTTTGATCATCGTCAGCTTCCACAACTTGTCTCCCTACAGGACTCCCTCTTAGTATGGAAATCGGATCCTCAGCGAGACCTTCAAGGCGAGAATGCTCCTCTGTATCACCCAAATAGCTGAAGGTATTCCATCTTCGCATTGTTGCTAGCATTTCGTCCTCTTGTAAGGAGGTACTGCGATGAGCTTGGGAAATACGAGAATGTTGCCGGAAAAACTCAGAGTACTTGTCTGGACTGCTGGGTGTAGGCGCTGGGGCTCTGACTGGAGAAGGGGAATTCCTAAGAGAGAAAAAAACGCTATTTAGAGTTGGACTGATCAAAGTCGGGGCACGGCTGACTCACAGATCAAACCCTGAAACAATCTCTGATCTAAGTCAGGGCATGGCTAACTCACAGATCAAACCCTGAAACAACCTCTGATCTAAGTCAGGGCATGGCTAACTCTCAATGTCTGATCTAAGTCAGGGCATGGCTAACTCTCAATCTCTGAACTAAGTCAGGGCATGGCTAACTCTCAATCTCTGAACCATATAAGTCAGGGCATGGCTAACTCTCAATGTCTGATCTAAGTCAGGGCATGGCTAACTCTCAATCTCTGAACTAAGTCAGGGCATGGCTAACTCTCAATCTCTGAACTAAGTCAGGGCATGGCTAACTCTCAATCTCTGATCTAAGTCAGGGCATGGCTAACTCTCAATGTCTGATCTAAGTCAAGGCATGGCTAACTCTCAATGTCTGATCTAAGTCAGGGCATGGCTAACTCTCAATGTCTGATCTAAGTCAGGGCATGGCTAACTCTCAATCTCTGAACTATATAAGTCAGGGCATGGCTAACTCTCAATCTCTGAACTAAGTCAGGGCACGGCTAACTCACAGATCAAATTGGAATTAAGTTTGTTTGGATTTAGGCCGGCCTCAATAGACAATTCCGTGATAGTATTCTAAAGAATTCTATGATTAAGGACTTTACCTGAAAGACTGGTGGATGTACAGTCTGTCCTCTTCACTATAATACGGGCTTCGTTCCAAAGCAGAGCTAGCACGACCATGTGGAATATTCACCACAAACTCGTTTATATTCTTTAATCTCTTTGTTTTCAGGTCGTCGAATCTTGCTAAATGGGTAGCCTGTGGTTCATTAGGGGGTGTGTTTACTGGGGATCCTCCAATAGGTACTATATTAACTGGTTCAAGAGCCGCGCCCAAACTCTGCCTTCTTGGAATAGAGTTCATGCAATGGTGAGATTTGGGAGACGGCAGGTCTTCGATGGGAACACCAATAGAATTCAGCCGCAGTAGCTCACGACTTGTTTTAAAATGTGCAGGCTTGTCTTCAACCTTTTTGACCAAGTCGAGAATGTTTGTCGCATGAGCTTCACTTTCTTGTTTTTCCTTTTCACTTTTTTCGAGTTCCTTTTTCTTTACTAATTCTTCGTCTTCTGCAGGAGTTGTAAATCGAGAATTAATGTCCACTGCGAGGCGAACTTTGGATGCTCTTTCCTCTTTGGCTACGAAGCTGTCGAAGTCTATGGAGAGGTCTACACCATCAAGCAGTTTTTTGGTTTTGGTGGTTGGTTCTCTGGTTGGACTGGAAGACATCTGAGGGTCCTTTCTAGGGTCTTGTTCAGGTGTGACATCGTTACTTCTACAAAGAAAAGAAAAAGGATATAAAAAGAATTGCATGGGATGATGAGAAAGGAAGAATGAGAAAAAGAGTGGAAGAAGGGAAAAATCTGACAACACCAATAAATGTATCTGACAATGCCAACAAAAACTCGACAATGCCATGAAAATCTGACACTGCAACAAAAATCTACTCCTGTCTTTAATAGTGGGGTGTCCACAAGACAAGAGTTGACCGTTTGAGGTCAGCAAGAATGGATACTGTGTATCATACCTCTGTGTAATCCTTTTCAACATCCCAGACAGAATAGGTTTTGGTAAATCTGAAAGATCTTCCATCCTACAGGAAACATTTATAAACATTTTGTAAGTTTAATGAAGTTTTGGAAGAAGACAAACTTGCTCATTCAGATTGCATTCATAGAGGGTCGTAAAGGGGGCGGGAGGGAGGGGGGGTCCTAATCCCATTTCCCAGCACAAAATGTTGCAAAATCCAAGTCCCAGTCATGTAAAATTTCAGTCCGAGTTTTAAAGTTAGTGTTAGAGCTTTTGCAAAATTCAAATTCCAGTGATGGCTAAATCCCAGTCCCAGTGCATGGAATCCCATTTTCCCAGCCCCCAAAAAAGGCGAATCCCAGCTCCCTCTTCATATGAGTGTGGCAGTCACCACATATGAACTCAATCTGAATGAAGGTGTGCAGTTGTTCTGTTTGTTCAGTTTACTCACCCATAGTGTTTCAGGCTTGTTTGGTTAGCAGGGCTCTTATGTGGTGAGTATGGCTGGCCTCCGGTTGGTGTCTTAGTAGACTTTGGACGAATCTGAATCATTAGTAACATAAAATCAGTAAATGTTTTAAAGATGTGGAGTTTCAAGAGACCCTGATGTCTCTCGACGGTAGACTGAGATTGGTTATGTAAGCAGTGGCTCCATGGAGGGGCTCTTCTCCCACTAATTTAAAGACACCCAATAGGCCTCTAAGAGAGCCCCTAAAAGATCATTTGCTATTACAGTTTATCATTACAGAAATCTCAAACTATACTAAGGTACATGTTACATCTCAAGTTTGAGGCTACGTCCCATGAATTCACATCACTATAATTTTCCCTGGTCTCCAGGAGGATAATGGGACTCCACTTTATTTTCTTTATGGGACTCAGTGGAATTCTTGGAAAACTTGCTGAAACTCATGAATGCACAAAGCACAAACATTTTTCTCTAGTGTCACCTCAGTGTTGGATAACATATTATATTTGATAATTATTTATTTACTCACCGTTTTTATGGTCTCCATGGCAGCAGGAACAAAGTCTTCTGTCACATCTTTTGGTATAACCTTATTAGAGTTTGGCCGTTCAATGGTCGACCTTGAACTGGTAAAATAAACATAACAGTTGTGACTACTTGGCAGAGCTTGAATAGGGAGGGTCATGTTACACTGATCAGAGCGTCAAGGGGAAGGGGACAGATGAGAAATGGAAGAGAGGAAAGAATGGGAAAACACATATGATTTACAGACAGGGCATTAAGGGCCTTTACGAAAAACAGTGAAAATGCAGAGATGAATAAAGCTTTAGTTAAGTTTTAAGTGTTGAGCTGTACTGTGTTGAGTGAATTTAATAAGACGATAAGGAAAGCAAATGCCAAAAGAAATGGGGGAAATGTCATGATTATAATATTACATCTCTACCAAATAATCTGCGCATTAGATCATATGTAACATGCTAATTTGCATAATATAAGCAAAATTGTTATTCTCATTATTTACCTCCCACTTGATCCTTGTATTTTCTTTCTCTTCTGAATGAAAAAAACCCAGATAATATTGATGATAAATTAAAGTGAAATAGTCATGATACAAGACTTGTCTGAAACATAAATGGCAGGGTTTATTTACCTTCTTATTGGATGGACACCACACAAGATAAGCCGAAGTAACATACACCTCTTCCCAGTCCTGACATAGTTCTTCTGGTTCATATACCTCATGTACCCCAATAGTTGCTACCTTAACCGAATTCCCACTTTCTTTACTTAATGAAGTTTCTGCCCTAGACGGGTTGCTGAACTGTTTTTTCCACAACATTTTTCTTTGATATTCTGTTCTTGCAGATGGTGAAATGACAGGTGATGGGTGTGGCATCCTGATTTGGGGAGAAGCAGTTGGTTGGCTATAAGACAAATTATTATATTATATTGACTCAAGCAAGGTAAACAAAGGGATTGACTTAAATTCAAGAATATGGCCTTAAATGTGAATCCATAATTTGAGGAGCATAAGTTAAAATAGCCCTGGTTTATACTGATAGAGTTCCTGTGGATTTGTGGGGTGTGGGAACTAACTTCTAAGCTTGGAAAGTAGTAGATTTTTATTACCTTTGGTCTGGAGATAGTGATGGAAGTGATGTTGATCGTTTGTGAAGGTTTGGTTGTCTCAACTGCCTGTCTGGTGCACTCTTTATCCTGTCGTCAAGATCACTGAACATATCAACTACTTTAAGAGTAGGCAGTCCACCTAAAGATATAGAGATACACATTATTATATTTTCAGACAATGCCTATACATCTCCTCCCCTTCCCCTCTCCCCTAGTGGGATTCATTTAGGACACCTAGTATAGCAATCAGTTGTTTTAAGCTTACAAATCAGCTGTTGTAAGTCTGTAGCTATTTTTCAAATTTCAAGATGACCTCAGGGGCTTTAGAGATTTTAGTATGTGTGAAGGGTAAACTCGGTAGAGATGCCTCCACAGAAAAAAATAGTATATATATATATAAGCTTGTAAAATTGCATGATATCAAACCAATCCATAACTGGGAAATCAACAGCAAAACTTTACGATATTCTCTAATCGTTATGAATAACAATTTTGTAAGCAACAGGGTAGGAAATCCGATAAATTACTAATTAAAATACTTAATTAACCACACATTAATTTTAACATTCAAGCTGAGCATTCTCACCATCAGTTGACTCCAAACGTTGCTCTTTTGTCAAATACACTTGGTCGACATTCATTGATCTTGTTGTAGTGGAATCTTCAGGTTCAATTCCATTTCTACGCCATACTGCTTCTCTTACTCGCTGTAAATTCAATCGCCAACAATCTGGATGTTGACACAGACTACTATCACAACAAACTTGCTGTGTTGTTGCACGAGGACTTCGCATCTTTCCAGCTCAGTTTTTGGTCATATTTTATAATATAGAGCCATTCTGACCATCCAAATTACTTATCAGTTCTTCTTTGAAGCATACCATGGTGGTATTCATCTTTTAAAGATGACTTTTAAGTTGTTTTTGTTGAGGTTTTTTTCAAGTCAAAAGATAAGCTGCCATGTTTTCTTGGTCGTTTGTGCCTATTATGACGTCATCACTTAGCAACCGAGACGCGCCGGCACAGGTAACCCGCAGCTCATTGAAAAGCGAAAATAAAACGGAAACTACAATTTTTCTTTGACAAAACTAAAATGAAAAGGTAAAAACAATAGAATCAACCTTCAAGCAAACCACTCCCATTAGTAATAAAGCAATGATGAATATAAGAGTAATGAGCAACCGGAAGTGCTTTAGAAAAAAGAAAAGAGTTATCGGTGAATGGGATAGAGAACGGAAGTGTAGAAATAGTCTAGACGCTACAAATGACTTCTTTTATGACTAATTCATCAAAGAAATCAAAGACCACTGCTTTCCCTCATATTTTCTCTCAGTGAAGTGAAGTGTGGTTAAAAAATCGATTACGTCACTATTCTCCCCACGCCCTCACGTGAATCGTTCTTTCGCAAGCAAGAACACGCCGCCATTACTACTAGTAGCCGGTAAAACAGACTGATCCATTGGTCTCTCTTTGATAGAATTAACAATCTTATCTCCAGGGCACTCAATCGTGATGTCTAAAATCATAGAATACCAAATTCCACTACCGATCTCGGTGGAGGAATATCATATAGGTCAGTTATATGCTGTTGCTGAAGCAAGTAAGAACGAGACTGGTGGTGGAGAAGGGATCGAGGTGGTAGTCAATGAACCCTACGAGAATCATGAGAAGTATCCCAATGGACAGTATACCGAAAAGGTTATTCATCTAGCGAGTAAAGTGCCTAGGTTTGTCCGATGGCTCGCTCCCAAAGGAGCTTTGGAGATAAAGGAGAAAGCCTGGAACGCGTATCCCTTCTGTAGGACAGAGTACAGCAACCCTTACATGGCGGACAACTTTAAGATCTACATCGATACTTGGCACAAAGCAGGTCTTCCTGAAGATGAAGAGAACAAGAATGTTCATGAATTGATCGGACCAAAACTCAAAAAGCGAGAGATTGTCCCTTTGAATATCTATGATGCACCAACAAATGCTGCAGACTACAAAGAAGACGAAGACCCGAGGAAATTTCATTCCCTGAAAACTGGACGTGGTCCTTTGGAGTCACAAGATTGGCAAAAAAAAGGAGATTATCCCTTGATGACATGCTTTAAACTTTACGAAATAGAGTTTAAGTGGAGAGGTTTGCAAACAAAGGTTGAGAACTTTATAGTCAATGCTGTAAAACGCCTTCTTCATAATTTCCATCGTCAGCTGTTTTGTTGGTTGGATCGCTGGCATGGAATGACGATGGAGGATATTAGAAAGCTAGAAGCCGAAACTAAAGACCATCTTGACAAGACCAGACATGAGGGAGATGTCAAGGGAATGAAAACTTAATCCAAAACATCCAAGAATTCCTGTATTATTATTGACTTTTCTATCTTTGTTGGACATTTGATATTATTAATAATTAATGAAAAATAGATCAAAAAACTAGATCTCACAAAAACACATACGAAAGAATTGTAAAACAATTTTTACATTGGTGGAAAATAGCTACATTTTCTATTTATATCATTTCTGCAATGATGTATTATTAATCTACATAGAATCAGTAACAAGTCATAATATTGTGATATTTTTAGTGTCACTTAACAACCTGGCCTATGTGATTGATGAAATTGATGATCGATGAAAAAGGATAAAAAGCAATATCAATCAATATCAGTCAATCAATTGATATTTCAAATTGATGATCTGTTGATGAACAGAGTTTGCGTGACTATCTATTTTGATCGGCTATCATCGATTGTCATCAATTTAATTTTGTTCTCATATTATAGAGCATGTACAGTCTATTATAAGACACTAGATATATTTTCGGGATGCCTTAATTAACAGCCAGACTGGTATATGTATCACTGACTCCTTTTCTGCAATCCAAACGCAGCACATTTTATTGTGCTTTAGTTGACATTCATCATGTTAACAGTGGTCTGAGTTAGTCATTTTTTGATTGATGCAGGCTAGTTGGCATTCATGGAGATTGCAAAAAGATGAAAAGTACTCTTAAGATTTCGGGAATAAAATTTGTACTCAGCACGGGAAAATGTATTTTGGTAACCATTGTTTTGTTTTGTATTTTTCTATGGAGCCAGAAGTCCAAATGGCATTGATATCAATCAGACATTGAAATAGTGTTTTGTCAGTGTACTTGTAAATATGTACTTTGTTAGCTATTAATTATTCAATCAGGGATTTCAATAGAAGCCGGCAAACTCTGGCATCTACTTTCTATATCTAATCCACCTACTTTTGCCATTCCATGTCCCAATAGTCCCCTTCACAGTTCCCTGCACCATCTTGAAAGGTAACCATGACTTTGCATCGAAGGGAGACGAATCGTAAGCTTGCAATGACTCTATCATTGCAAGCTCACCGTTGGTCTTGCTTTGATGCAAAGACACGGCAGCTACATTTCAAGATGGTTCAGGAAACTGTGAAGGGGACTATCGTACCACCTCTTCGTTGATACAGCCAACGATATTAAGTACACCATCTGCCTACCTGAAATTTTAATGAAATTCCTGATTCAATTTGCCTTGTGATAAAGGATTTTAGAATGAATGATATATTTGATTTAGTTAGTTAGGGAGTTCATGTACATTAATTGTGATACCAACATTTAAATAAAGTTTTCATAAAATTTTTGGGCTGTGTAGTAATTTTGGAATTGACCAATATGTTTTTTTGGGGAGTATGGGTAGTGTGAGCTGCAAATGTGTGGCCTCTCACTTCTGTGGTTGTGGGTTCAATCTCCAAACTCACCATCATATTTGAGTATGGTTGCATGTTGGTTCTCTCCTGGGCTTTGAGGTTTTTTTCTCTGGGTTCTGCCAACTTTCCTTCATCTGCAAAAATCAACTTCTAAATTCTAATTTGTTTATGGAAGAAAGGCCACAGGGCAACCTCGCAAAACAAGGATAATATTTCATCTTCTATTTTGAGCACATGTTACTGTGGAAATCGTGGAAAGTGAGGTAGTCAGAATGAATCATGATGTGGGCCTCCTGTGGTTATGTTGGGATCCCTGTGGTATTGGTGCCAGTATTGCATGCTGGTCATTCACTTGATCGAACCTTCCATCGCATCCATCCAAGTGTGTCGAAATCCTTTAGGCTTTTTACTCCAAATGCTTCTGAATATTCTCCTTTAACGATGAGTAGAATCGTAGAATATCAAATACCATTACCAATCTCAGTCGACGAATACAGAATAGGTCAGTTATATGCTGTTGCTGAAGCAAGCAAGAACGAGACTGGTGGTGGAGAAGGGATCGAGGTGGTAAAAAATGAACCCTACGAGAATCATGAGAAGTATGGGAGTGGACAGTATACCGAAAAGGTTATGCATTTGGCCAGTAAAGTGCCTACAGTCGTCCGATGGCTCGCTCCATCAGGATCGTTAGAGGTTCACGAGAAAGCCTGGAACGCGTATCCCTTCTGTAGGACAGAGTACAGCAACCCTTACATGGCGGACAACTTTAAGATATTAATCGATACTTGGCACAAACCAGGTCTTCCTGAAGATGAAGTCAACAAAAATGTTCATAAATTGAATGGATCAAAATTAAAAAAGAGAGAGATAATTCCTTTAGATGTCTACGATGCGCCAGAACACGCATCAGACTACAAACAAGACGAAGACCCCAGAATCTTTCACTCTGAAAAAGCTGGACGTGGCCCATTGTCAAAAGGTTGGGAGAAGAAAGAAGGAGAGTACCCCTTGATGACATGCTTCAAACTTTACGAGATAGAATTCAAGTGGTGGGGATTACAGACAAAAGTAGAATCTATAATCGTCAGTGCTGTGAAACGCCTTCTTCATAACTTTCATCGTCAGCTGTTTTGTTGGTTGGATCGCTGGCATGGGATGACGATGGAGGATATTAGAAAGCTAGAAGATGATACTAAACACCATCTAGACAAGACCAGACATGAGGGAGATGTCAAGGGAATGAAAGTAAATTAATGGGAAAAGATCCATGGACCAAAAGCACATAAACTGAATGAGAATGAAGTAAAGAAATGACTAAATAGGATGAATATATCCACAAATTTTGTACTGTATTCAGAACATGGATTTGGATAAATTTCATTTCTTTAAAATAATGATTATTTTAAGTTTAAATAAGACACAAGATATAGCTTAGTGAAATTTGTGAAATTTGTGAATTGTAACAATATTTAGGATAACACAAGTTGCATAATATCTCTTACAATGTACGTAAGAGTTTGAAGTGTTGTAAGATTTTTATAATTTTGAGATGATAGATGATTATGGCCACACAAAGATTAGAAAGATTGAAGGAGAATATTTATGCTGTACTAGCCAAAGAAATATAGACATTTCCATCTTGAAGCTCTTGTTAATTTGTAGCACCTTACAATAATGTTGAAAGTGATTTGAAATCGCACCTGTCACAGTTTTCTTTTTGTTAAACTTGTTTTTCTTTTTTTTTTTCGATTTTCAGTAAAATAGTTTATAGATTTTTGTCATTAAGTTTTAAGAAAAAGTCTTTCTTTTCTTTCTTTATAAATTACAACTTTTTTGTTGTGAAATAAAGAATACCAGCTGGATTGTTATTTTGAGTTATGCATTAAGATGTGATTGCTTTACCAAAGTACCTGTTGAGGATATTATTGTGGTTATGTTAAAAACTAATGATTGAAACAAGTTGCAACAACAGCCTGGGTTTAGTATTTTATTTCATTCGAGTTCGAGTTCGATTCTGCATAAACAAGAGCATGGAATGTAATTATACAGAACCCAATGTGTTGTTTTAACATGAAATAATCTGAGGTGTCACTTACACTTTTATCACCTGTTTTCTTTACTTCTAGGGCACGGTTATGGAAATGGCAAATATAACATGTATATTTTACAAATTATATTATCCTAATTACTAATGTTTAACAATTAAAATGTCTGTTTTTAGTATTTGTGACAAAAGAGTTTTGTTATCTATCTCAGTTTCTGCCTTCATATATTTTTGAACATTTCAAAAATACATAAGGAAAGAAAGAACTGGAACACTAGACACAAGTAGGGTTAACAAAAATAGCTTACCAAATACCTACTCGGGTCAGGCCAGACAAAAACAATGCAACCGTGAATTCATTCAAGTGTTAATGTTTTTAAAATATTTAAAAGTGAAGAAGTTAAAGTGAGATATTTTAAACAGCAACAAAATTAATCTTAAAAAAGCAAGGGCTTAGAATAAGCTTCTAATGCAGGGTACTTATTTATTTATCATGCAGTTTATAAATGTTTTAATATGTCAACAAGATATTTTAAGATGTTCCTCCAGTCAGGGTCAGATAATAATATGATTTAGAGTGAGAAATATTCCAGGGTTTGAAATTTGTTTTCAAATTCACAAGCTAAAAAAAACTTGTGGGTTTGAAAGTTGCAAGCAAAGGTGTTTTATTTCTGGAACTTTCATTTGTGGAACAATTTGAGATAGTGATAAGGTCAAGACTCAACAATAAAATGGTTTCCCATTGTTTTTGGCAAGCTTTATCACCCAATCACACATTGGTGCAATGTAAATATAGTATGATGCTGAAGTTAGGTTGGTACATTTTTTGTTTCAGAAAAACAAAGTTCAAGGAGATTTTATTTGATTCTAAGATAAGCAAATTTTAATGGTCTCTTTCAAGGACTGGACTAGATTTAGTTGTTTTTCTTGTCACCAAGACTCCTACTTCAACATAAAATATATGTGGACAAAAACGACTAATTTCAAGGAGATTTTGTTTCTAGGATAACTTAAGTGAATTTCTAATGGTGTTGTTTAAGGACTGGTCTAGATTTAGTTATCTTTCTTGTCACCAAGGCTCTTATGGAGTTCCTTGACATCTTTATCAAAAAGTTCTGAGATCAAAGTCCCTTCTGCGTCAAACCAGCAAGCAACAGACCTGAGAAGAGAACAAAGAATCATAAATGCATTTACTTTCACCACATTGAATATATAGCATTTGTAGAAAATATTGATTGTCATATATGAAGAGTCACTAAATTGATTGATTGATGGATTGATTGTAGCTACTGGACAGTGGCCAGTGTCATAGTTCCTTTTGTTGCCCTATTAACACCATCACCTTGTGACTCCCAAAGGAGTAAAACACATGAACAGATACTTTGTATCATCATGTGATGGCAGCCATGACAGGAGGTAGGGATAATTGAGTCTAATCTAGTCTACTGACAATGATTATTGTTGTGCCTCTTATCATGGCTGCCATGACATTAAGGCCCTTGTAAGAAAAAGAATTTGAAGAGGATTCTGGTAGTAGTGGTATCAAGATGTTACAGTGAGATGCACAAATGTATGATCACATACAATGTATTTCCATAGTTTTATGCATGGGTTTTTGTATGTTAACTGATACATTTCAATAATAAGGTGTGTAAAAGCTTGTTTGTCAGCAAAAAGGCCATGCATAGAAATATGCGAATACATTAATGTGGTCATACTTTAGCATATCGAACTATAAAAGGGAAATGGAGAATTCATAACTGTTTTTTCTATATTTACAAGAACCCCCCCCCCCCCCCCTCCCCCCTCCATGGAGTATTACATACTTGGTCATCGACTGTTCCCTTTCCTTCTTACTGTTTCCATCTTTATAAGACATTGTCAAGGTGTAGTCATGATCATAGCGCTTCAGGACTGATCTTAAAGTCCAAAAATGGTCTGGGCCCTGATAAAAATTGAGAGCAGATGTTATTTATAGTCTGACTTGAATACAAAAAAATGTAAATATTCGTGGGAAGTTTAAAAAGTGGTTTTCCATGGTGTGGCTCTTCATCCACTAAAATCTAATTGGTATTTAGAAGTTGATTGTTGCAGAGGAGGGTGACATGGTGAAAAAACTTCTCAAAGCACAGGATAGAATAAACATTGTTGGTGTAATAACATGTTTTTTTTATCAAAATTGACCAAAAATGCTGTAAAATTATAATGATATTCCAAAAATCCAAATTTAAAGTGTAACTTTTTCAAGCAACTCTACTCACAAACACTGAGTTCAGGAATCAGAAACAGGAATAAAACAATGCATAAATAATGACCAATAATACTTACAACACCAGCATCGTCTTTCTCTACAGCAAATAAGATGTAGTTTTTCTCTTTTAGTGTTGTAAAAAGGGTCAGAACACCCATCAATAAAAAATATGTGCAAAATGTCAAGGAAATAAGAAAATCTCAAGGATATTATGGAAGGCCAAGAGTGAAAATGTTCTCCTCACAGCTGTGAGATTTAACTAGTATGTACATTTTTTGTGGGGGAGGGGAGGGTTGAGAAGAGCACTGATTAGAGAAGCCAGGGAAATCAACCTAAAAACCCAAATTTCCAATGCTTATTACTACTACTACTAATAATAATAATAATAATTGAAATAAAATTTGGAGGAAAGCCTGGAGAACCCAGAGAAAACCCCTTGAAGGAGAGGAGAGACCAACAACCAACTCTACTTGCATAATTCACTACATTTAGGAATCAAACTCTGATATAAATGGTGAGAGGCTGGCACTCTTACTGCTACACCACCCATGCACCTGTACTAAGCTATTCATATGAGGTATCAAAGGATATGAAACAACACAGAGGATAAGAACAAGTCTGGAGGCTGGAAATGGGTGGAGATAATCATATGCTAAGGCAGCTAAGGCAAACAAAACAGAGACAGTACAAATAGCAAGTCTAGTATCTGTTACACTGTGATCTTCATGATAGCCAAAACCTTCAGTCAAGACCTGAGGAAAGAAGAACATTGTCAGTTATAGGGCTTAATAATTGGAACTTGTCTGGTCAAATCTTTGCCGTGCTAGTCATTTTGACAAGTAATGTTGAACTAGAAATGAGGCATGACTGAGCTAAAACTAATTTGGCCAGAAAGAATGACCAGTAACTGACCAGCCATTATTCAAGCCCCACAGTTAGATGTCTGGTTAGATGTTAAAAACACATTCCTAAAACCCCATTAGCCAGTCTTGAAAGCTATTGTTAGAGGGTGGGGAGGATCTAAGGAGGAAGAAGGGGAATAGAGTCCCAGAAAATATCCATACCTCCCCCATGGAGAGGGATCTGAATTTCCAAGGGATGGAGAGGGTCTGAGGAGAGTGGGATTGGAGTTTCCAAGGGGTGACAAGGGTCTGAGAAAGGTATATTGTGCAGCTCCAGAAAATATCCATACATTACTCATGGACATGGACTGTAATTTATACTAAAGAAGTAAGGCTTGAGAGAGAGAGTAGGTCCAGTACATTCTTCTTGGGGGGGGGGGGGGGGGCAACCAAACACATTATAATTATCATGAACAGTAAATTATTTTGAATGTCTAAAAAAAATGTAATTTCTCACAGTTGTTTTGAAGAAAAAAAGCATTGAATAAGCTGGAAAGATGTCAGAAGTGTATATCATATCCAGTTTTCCAAGGAACTCATTCATGGCTGAGACAATCACATGTACAAATATAACATATGAACATGAAAAACAGCAACAAACATAAATAAACAATCTTTATAGAGCTCCAACCTCAAGTCTGAATCAATAACTATAAACCACTGATGGATAATAAGAATAAATAAATAGATCATGTTATAAAGGAATCAGCAACGTAAGAGGTCAAACAATAAAAAAACAAGATAAGCTGACGTGTTCTTAACTTTGCACATGTGACACACAACTCTCAACTTTTGATTTTCTTTTCTAAGCTATCTTTTCAAATATTAAAGAAAAATTAATAGGGATAAAAGACACAACTTATGTATAAGTAAAAAAGTTAGAAAACGAGTAGAATAGAGGTAGGTTTGCACACCTTTTTTGCTTGATCGTCGAGAGCGTTTTTCACAGCGTTTCCGTCCCATTTATCGATTTTCACCGGCTTGTCTGGGTCATTAGACTAAAATAAACCCAATATAGTATTAATCTCTGTATAAGTGATCTATATATATGATGTAAATCATTATTAAGTGAGTGACTGACCATCCAAGAGCTTTGTCCTTTCTTTTTGCTTCCTTGTCCAGACGCCATTTTGAAGTCTTTGTGCCTTCTGCTTCCATGGAACCGCTGAACAAAAACACTTAGGCGCACATTACAAATACGTAGGGAGGGGTAGGTGGGGCAAGAATATTTTGAAATTATTAGAGAATGCGTTTTCTGATTACTGGTATGCATATTAATTGAGCTAGATGGAATGTTGATTAAAGAATGTTTATTGAAATACAAATTCCAAAAAATGACCACAATTTGGCTTAGTTCAGCTTACGTAACCCATCGTGCCCCCGTGCTGGTTACATCATCACATCATCAGTTCACGCTGTATTCAATACTTTAGTGGTACAAATATCTCAGCCAGTTTTTTAGCTGTTCTGTGGACCACAGACTGTTGTTGGACCTTGTTGCGTAAGTAACTTTTTTAATAATCCCTTGCATTTGTTTTCATTTTGTTCTGTTTATTGCGCACTTTTGCGCACTTGCTAGTGACATTTCCCCCTCCCTACCCCCCTCGTGGTTGCTCCATCCATCCACCCACTATAAAGGACCGATGATATAGTGCAAGTATGCAGTTCGCCTTTCTCTTCGGCTCGGGTTCGGAGCCGATGTCGTGTAACCGGCTGAACAATTGTGGGACACGGCACGGTAATGATGACGACATCATCGCCAAATTTGACATTGCTTTTTAATTGGCTGATTACAAAATCTCCTCTCCCCCTCCCTCACTAGACAAATCTTGGTACTGGACAAGTTACGGCAGGGGAGCCTGGACAGACTGCCCGTAAATATATTGATTAGTGAAGTATATAATGAAACTAAATATCCGTGTTAAACCATTACAGGAAGTAAGCACAAGAAATACTCTCCTTCTTTTGATACAAGCTTGTGGTCGAGTCAAACCAAGAACCGCGGATTATCCTCAAGAGGTAAATACGTTAAGTGGTCACAAAAAGAATAATGCGTTTGAAAACCCTTACAAGACGCAGTCCAACCTTTACGTTTTTCTGGGAGAAAATCTCGATCGTCTAAAGAGTGCGTCCCTATCTGGTTGCCATCGGAGGTCTTGGCTGTGGTAGTTGTTGCTTTTAATTTGTTTCGTGCGTTCGCTACTAAAATGTTTGAAAATAAATACAGTAAGATCTAAACAAACAAATTATATATTTCAATCAGCCGATTTTTAGTATAATATTTTTTTGCCAATTTTTGTTCGTTTGTCTGGTCACTTTTAAAATCTTATTCTACTCAACTATATATTGAGCGTTTTTTCTTTCTTATGAAACTGTTTTCCTTTTACCAGTGTTGTAAAACAAGGGCAGTCAAATAAGAGCAAATAGAAAGATTGTTTTCATCAATTCATCGTTACCACAGCTACGTTCATGTAATTCAGCGCAATGCGCGAAAAGAAAAATCCAAGATAATGCTCGCATAATCCTCGGAAAATAGTGTCTTTCCCGAACAGAAGTTTATTCTTAAAAAGTCTTGCCCATCACTGAAAAGCCAGCTCTAATTATATTCGTGTTCCAAAAATTTGAAAAAAAATGGACACTGTTTTCAGTCAATTAGCCAGTTAACTTTGCTGTCCCGTAAGGGTGGCTCTTTTAGTATTTTTTTCTTCACTTTATCAGTGACAACTTGGGGCTAGTTTATTCCAATTTTTCCCATCATATTTTTTCAATGGAAGTTGAAAACATTCCGTATCAAAGTTTCTTAAAGAATTGGAAAATAAGAACTCAATTTTGGTTAAATTGTATTTCGCTTGCGTGTTAAGTAATATCACAGATATTGTTTCAAAACGCATCCCACATGGAAAGGAGAGATCATGCGTATATAGTAAGGCAACAGGGTCAGAATCTACGTACTGGATAGCGCGGTTGTCGGGTTCGAAATCTCCGGCGTAGTCGTAAGTCCATACGATACTTCAGCACCCCATGTTTGAAGTATGGTCCTGGTTATTTTCATTCAATCACTGAATAAAGAGAAAATATCCCCAAAAATTCTTCCCACAGCAGATGAAAGATTAAATAGTTCAATTTGGAAAGAGAAATCCTCAGTTTGTATGCTGGTTACAAGAAATGTTCTCTCACGTATTTTTTTCTCATTTTTTTTACACGAAGAGCTTTCGTTATCAAGAATGAAGCTTTGCATCGTCCTGTTGTTTATTCTTGCTACGTTAAACCAGAGCCAACAAGGAAAAACATCCTCTGGAGGATGTATCTACGAAGGCAAGATATATCCAGTAAATTCAGTGATATCCGATGATAAGTGTACAACAGTGTACTGTGATAGGAATGGATTCACAATGATTGAGGATAAATGCTTGGAACCTGAAGTAACAGTTATAGTGAAAAACCCAACTACAAAACCGACCCAGGAAAAGGTGTAAAATTCGATAATCAGAATCAATAAACTTTGTCATTATGCAGAATAAAGATTGAAGTATCTTGAAATGGCTATGAAATGAGTACATATAAAATATATTTCTAATGATATTTCTAGATTTTTTCAAGGTTTCCCTTGAGAGAAATGTTTTATTTAGATAGTTAAAAGTGGAAAATTATATTTTAATATCATTCTTCCTGATTTACGCTTAAAATTTAATCTGTCAAGGTGTTAACGAGCACAAAGCGCGGTATATTTTTCCTGGTTATTGATGGGAACTAAATAACCCTAATGAAACACCATCGCATGATATTGCTAAAAAAAACTCCGCGCAATTGATGATGAAAACTGTTTAGTATAAGTCTAATTCTTTTAGCAAGTTATTATTCAAAATGATTCATAATTTTTTTTTGACTGTACATAATGATTGGGAACTCTAATTTCGATAACACCAACTTGCACTTTCTTGTAATTGTCGAAGGGAGTCATTACGTTTCTTCTGGTCGGGCTGGTCAGGTCTATTGGTCGGATAATGTACAATGTTTTTCTCATTGTTTTGAAGTACGATCAGTTCTACTAGGCTGCATGGTCGGCTCTATCGGTCGGATAATGTACAATGCTATTCTTCATAGTTTTGGAATAAGGTCACCGTGCTGGTCGGTTCTATTGGACTGGTCGGTTTTATCGGTCGGATAATACAGGTCTTGATTATAGTTTTGGATTAAGGTCACCGTACAGGTCGGTTCTACGGTGTGACCATACCGGCATCTGTGTACGGACTTGTTTGATATACTGATGATCTATTTCAGCAACACAAAGCCCTGTTCCTTCATGACACTGTGCTACCACCGTACCCCATGGATCCACGATCTAGAGATATAAACAGTGAGTGTGCTACTGAATAACATGCTTAACAAGATAGGGAGATAAGTAGGATATGATAATGATGATAATGGTGGTGATGATGATGATGATAGTGATGATTATGGTGATGACAATGGTGGTGGTGATGATGATGGTGGTAGTGGTGATCATAATGGCAGTGCTGATGATGATGATAGTGATGATTATGGTGATGACAATGGTGGTGATGAGGATGATGATGATGATGATGATGGTGGTGATGATGATGATGATGATGGGTGATGATGATGATGATGATGATGATAATGGTGATGATGGTAATGATATTGATGATGATGGTGGTGATGATAATGGTGGTGATGATGATGATGATGATGATGGGTGATGATGATGATGATGATGATGGTAATGATATTGATGATGGTAATGATATTGATGATGATGGTGGTGATGATAATGGTGGTGATGATGATGGTGATGATGATGGTGATGAAACATCAGATACATGATGGTCACTGATGATACATGTAGGTAATGATGATGAGGATGATGGTGGTGGTAGTAATGATGCCACAAGATGATGGTGATGATAAAGATGGTGATGAGGGGTGTTGCCAGTGATGACAGATGATGAAGTAACCATTACCATAGCATGTCCATAGCACTTCCTCTTGCTTGTAGTTTGTCCTACTTGTGCAGCAGCAACAACATAACATTGTGTTTCTATGGCTCGGCTTCGTAAAAGAACCTACCAAAAGTGAAAAAAATAACAGTAAGTTTTCTTATCTCTCTTTTTGGTACAACCAGGTCACCTGACAAAGGAAGCCAAATTTTTCACAAGAAGATAGATTGATAGAAACCTTTATTTAAAAAGAAATAAACTACAAGTTTATTAAAACTAAAATTTTTTGGGCAGTCAGTGTCGATAATCTTTAAAAGAAAAGAAAAAAAGGTTGAAAACATATTTTAGAAAAGTAAAGAATAACTAAGTAATGATACTTACCTCCCAGTGAGCAGCACCGGTTGTGAATGTAAATGCAGAAGGAAAGGTAAGAATATCTGCACCTTGTTTAGCGAGAGACAAAGCCATCTCAGGAAAACGAAGATCATAACACTGATAGAACTAGTTAAGAAGCTTCAACATAGAGAAAATATTCCCAATAAAACCCAAGCAATGAAATGAATTTTTTTTTTATTTAATGTAAGTTCTCACTTTTTCTAAATTTTATTAACTTTTTCATTTACACCTCTTAACCTTGGCATAATGTTTTCCCATTTCAGACCATGTGTCATTCTCTTGTTTGAGCTGAATCCATATTCATGTGTCTTCTCATGAACAACTGCTACATTACACAAAAGGCAAAGTGGCCCATTTGCTAAAACAATATCATAAAGCAGCACTTGAACTCGTAAAAAAGACATGTTGGAATAAGCAAACATAATATATGAAGCACTAACATATCCAACAATGATTGAGATAAACAAAGGATACAATTGCCATTCCAACATTCCCCACAGGGGTAGTAACGGGAGGAACAATCTTATCCCCAGGAATGCAGTGTGCACTTTCTTTCAGTTGAGGACCATCTTTCATATCAATGTCAAACAAGTGAGCTTTATCATAAGTCGAGACAATCTCACCATTGTTGTCTACTATCACATAAGTGTTGGATATACGGTTATCATCTTCTGTGCTCTGAAATGAAAAACAGACATTACATTCTATTAGGACAATAACATGACTTTTGTCGGGCATATTGTTTATTTGTGGCCAGAGTAGCATCAATTTTGCGCCCGAGCACAGCGAGGGTGCAAACGATGCTACAAGGGCCACAAATAAACAATATACACAACAAAAGCCATGTTATCATTATCATTAATATACAAGACCAAATTATACAAAGTCATTCAAAACAAGATAACATCAAACACACACGCTTTGAAATGGTTTCCTTAAGCCAAAGAGGTGCGTGTTTGGTTGGACAAGTGCCATTTCATATATTGTACATTAACTACCCAACTCACTCACAGTAAAGTTGGGGCAAGTGTATACGTGTATGATATCACTGAGGATCAATGGTATTACCTTGTTATGGAACCCACCCAATGATAACCAAATATCATTGTCTTTGGCTAACTGACACATCTCTTTCATTCTTGGCCCTTTAATGCTTTGGGCCATGGCCAGCGATTCTTGTTTAGTCTCTCCCAGGTAATCATATGCTTCTGGTAAAAATACCATCTAAAAATGTAGAAAAAGTCTTGAATGTGAAAGCAGATATGGGAGTGGTAATGTCATCAGTAACACTAACCTTCGCTCTTCTTGCCTTTGCTCTCTCAATTAAATCTTTACAGGTCTTAAAATTAGCGTGTAAATCGTTTGTAGATGTCATTTGACAGACGGCAATGGTGAGAGCATCAAGATGTTTCCCATCGCTCGCCATTTCTCTTCCTAAAAGTTGTTGCTTGCCTAGAGATAAATTCCTTCTACTGCAAAATTCTTCACTATCTGTGCAGAAAATTGTCCTTTTTTGACTAAATTGAAAATTAAAAACAGGTATGATTATTTTAGAAAGCTTATGAGATCGTTTTATAATCCTAAAGATATTGTTAAATGAGAAGGTTTGCAGCATTTCACAGATCAAAATAGAAAGAAATATTTTGATCTTCCGGCTCGTCCACCATGTTGGACGTGATGAACAAGGAGGCCTGGGGTCGATTCAAGACACGTGGGTTTGATTCCAAACACAACAAGGAATTAAGAAAGATTTCAAGGGAATTTTCACCTTTTTAAACGTTCTTTTTCTTTGGATCTGTGTACCCGTGCTTGTGATGACAGGAGGGAACGTGTATAATCGGCCACGATCGGTAAATAGGCGTATAATCTGTCATTTTTTGCTTTGTCAAACCTATTTTTTTCTTGATGACGAAATAACGTATTTCTTCTTTTTATTCTCAACTTTATTTATCAACATCTCCGTCTTCTGAAGTGATCTTATTTGTGATTATTATTGAAAGAATTGAACGCTCTATTTCTAGGCCCTGCAGAAGAATTTAAAGAGAGCCGGGAGAATTAAAAAACAACAGAAGAAGAAGCAAACTTCAGCTAAAGAAGGACGATTTGTGGATGATCTAACAACTACAGCCATACTGAGGAAGACTATGTAAGGCTTTGATCCTTGGAAAGAAAGTCTCTGATGGAAGTGGATAGCCTTAATACAAGATATATGCTTAATTTTTAGGGGGGAGGGGAAGGGATGTCTTGCCCTCAATCCTCCATTAAGTTTCTAATACTTGAAGTGTTTCCATTAGGGTTGACCAATCAACTGTTCCATTCTATTTTTCTCAATAGTCGCCTTCACAGTTCCCTGCACCATCTTGAAAGGTAGCTGTGCCTTTGCATTGAAGCAAGACATGATGTGACCTTGCAATGATAGAGACATGTGAATAATTGTTGAAAAGGTCTCATCATTGCAAGGTTACCTCATGTCTTGCTTCAATGCAAAGGCATGGCTTCCTCTCATGATGGTACAGGGAACTGTGATGGTGACTATTGTGTCCCACAAGACTTCTTGACATTCCATTCATTTTTTCATTTTTCCACATTTTCTTTCAGGACCAACCCAAATGCAAACATAACCCTGTCAGGAAAGAAGAAAAGACTCTTGATGAAGGAAATCAAGAAAGAACAGAAACAGAAGCAATCAATGGAATTAGATAAACAAGGTAAAATGTTTTAACCCTTCCTCAATCTGTCTCCCATTCCCTGCCATTTCCCATCCATTTGGCTGCAACATCCTTGGTCTCCAGAGGCTCTGTTGCTCCTAGTCTCCTATGTATCTATCTGGTGGTGCTTGGGGTCCCTGTGTAATATCACATTACTTACACACCACAGGTAACCCACCAAGAACCAAATAAGAAACATCAAAGCAAAGAAAGACATCTGTAATGGAGGCTATATCACTCTAATGCTTAGTTGCAGCTTCCCAAATGGTCCCCATCCTCATTGCACACTGCAGTGTTAGCACCTTTGGTACTATAGAGAGCACCTGGGTTTCATAGCCCTTCTCACTCCACACTGATTCTGGGGAATTAGTACTAACTTAGACCAAATATGAGAAGATCAGTAGGGTATAGTTAGCTGCCTAACTGAATCAGGATTTTTTACAAGTGGGTTCCCTGTGGAATTTTTAAACCTCTAGCTGATATCTTTCTTTGTGGGTTTTAGTCGAAGAGAAGAAAGAAACAAAGACAGCGACAAAACAGCCTAAAGGAAAGGAGAAGATGGACTTAGATTGATGTTCAGCCAATCCTTGAACATCAATATGGTTTCTAGGGACAAACTGAACATGTTGTCATTGAGTTTGTTGCCATAGATTCATATTAATAGTATCAAAGATGGCATTGCTGAAACAATGACACAGTCAAGCATGTTTTTTCATGCACTCACTGTCATCATCCTTGGCATTGCCATTCTCTCTAGTACATGAAAAATCACTGTCATTCTAGATTTGAGAGCATGCTCACTGTCATCATCTGAGTTTATTGCCAGTCACAAGTACACTAGTGCAGCTCAACAGGGTCAAACTTAAAGTCATTGTTTTGGTGCTGCCATTCTTGATACTCCCTTTATGACCTTATCTCCAGGCCATTTTTGTCCTCAGGGAGTGGAGTGACACTGGGTATGAGGGTCAAGCTAATAGCATCAATAACATTCAATAGCTTACTTCCGATATATGCTTCACTTATTACGAAGGTTTCAGTACAAGGCTCTGTGCTAAATTAAATTTCTTTTCTCCTGTCACGAATCACTGAGCATTTAGCATGGCGTCTCACATTGAAACCTTTGTGCATGACAAGCAAAGCTTATCTTGGAAGTGGGCTATGAAATAAGCAAACATGTTATTTCTGATAATCATAGTTGGGTTTCCTGTGTTTTCATTGGGTTACCTGTGCCTTCAATTTCAAACAAGAAAAGTAAAAAACGAGAAACTAAATGAAACAACATTTCCATCTATTTCACACTTTAATATATATTACTATTTTGTTATATTTTTGTTTTCAAAGCAAAAATAAAGTGCAGTTTCTTATATACAGCAAATATTCATAGATTCAAATTATTGCATCATACAAAATTGTCAAAGCCAAAAATATTAACATTTCAACATTTGCTAGACATGGTTCACATGTCAAGCATTTGTGGCCAAAAATCTTGCAGCACTGACTTGAGCATTGTCTGCACAAATTGGTTTCTAACTTCTTCAGATTCAATGAATCTTATTCTAGTTTTCACCAAAAACATGTTACAATTTTATTCCCAAAAATATTTAGAAAAACTGCAATTTCCTTTTCAACAGACACTAACTACCATCTTCTGTGTGTTGAAGGTTAAATGACCATTACGACGTCTGCTAACCATTATAACTTGACTTACGATAGATATAATTACAGTGAAGGAAATGGAGAAGATGTTGTACATATGCTGGTATAGTTATAGTTCAGTACAGAACTGCTATGTCATTAACCAATTCCACTGCACAAGGTCTTTACTCATCCAATCACAAAGCTTCAACACAGTGGCAATAAGTTCATGGCGGCACTGTGACATCACAGCAGCCTAAGTCTGCCACAAAGAAATTGGTGGCTCATGAGGAAACAACACAACCTCGTTATGCAAAGCAAATTCATAAATAAACATCGCAGAGAACGTTGCAGATAAAAGTTCTTCATTCACTGTCAGCTGCCAATGTCTCTTCTTGAATCCTTTCTTCTCTGGACAGCATTCATCACCATTACAGTCTCGGACAACAATGAATCAAAGATAGCATCAGCAACTTGGAATTTCACAGCTAGTTCATCATCATCATAGTCGATCCACTGCGGTTCTTCTTCCCGCAATTCCTGAATCAAAATAGCGTCCACAGCGTCCTTTTTGCCCATTTTTAAAGGCGTTTTACGGCGTAATGATTCGAGACTTGGTCTTTCGTTGCCTAATCCAACTAAATCAAGAACCCGTTGTTGCACAACTGGTAGATAGTCATGTTCATCCATCATGGGGGAGAGACTGTGGTAGAATCGATTCTTCCGTCGGCGTCTTGGTTTCATCCACGAGGGGCGGGAGGGTGGAGACTCCTCGTTTAGAACATCCCGGAATACTTCTCCAGTTAAATCGAATATCTTTCGACGATAAACTTGTTGGATTCTTCGATCAGTGTCATTATCATCGACGTTAGTTTCAGAGAACTCTGGCGGTGGGGTGACGTTACCTAATGACCTTCCCGCAGCCTTGCGGTTGTAGAACGTTGATAGCGAAGAAAATATCATATCTTTGACCTCGGAACAGTCATGTTGTACTATCATAGGTATAGTCTGACCACGTGGAGGTTCATATACCTCTTTATCGGATGGTAACTCGAGAGGTTTATTCGAGATGACAAAATCATTATCGTCGTCATCGTCATCATCACCAAGTTGTTCACCCAGCTCATCATGTAACATCTTTAACTGGCTTAGTTTATCTGCTAGTTCGTTTCCATCAAAGGCTGTAGTGTCTTTAGTTGGGCTTCCTGGTGGACTATGTTGCTTTAGGACACCATCTGATAATCGATGTACTGCCATGAACTTATCAAGCCCTCTTTGTGGGCTGTGTTCTGGACTATGAACAGTTCCTTCATGGGATTCCCTTTCCTCCTGCTTCTCATCCTTGTCAGTTTGCTCCAGTGCTTTCACCTTGGCCTGTTTGTTGCGCATTAATGTGATCATCTGTGCCGCAGCTTCCTTGAGTAGATCCTCTGAGAGCTGTGTGATTACAGCTTCACTGTGCACTTGTTTATCAACAACAGGTTTGACAGTTTGTTGCCCGCCATCCTTCACAACAGGTATCCTGGTCTTCTCCTCTGAAGTATCGATAGCAGGTTTCAAATCTAACCCAGGAAAGGAAGTTTCATCATCTGAGAATGATAAACGTTCAGATATGGATACATCATCTGCTTCTGATATCTCGCCGGTTTCTTCCTCAGGCCATATACCAGCCTTGTTTTCTTCATCAAGCACGCCTTTACCATCTTTATAATCATGTGATGCAACTGTTTCTCCTCTGCCGATTTCTTCTATATTAGATTTCTGTTCCTCCACAGGTATCCCATCAGGTGATTTATACTGATGTTTATCGTACAAGTTCGTGACATGAGTCACAGCGTCATTGATTAACATGTTCGACAGTTCATTCGATATTTTATCTGCCTGCAGCGTCTGTAATTCTTTCTTTTCGTCTTGTTGTTGTTTAGCACTTTCTTCAGCCTGTTTGTGGTCTTCAGAAGCGAAAAATCGAGGAGTAACTTCATCACTAACATCACTTAACGAACCTGACTCTAAAGACTGATCTTCTTCTGGAAGATCTTCTGCTATACTTTCTTCATCTGTTGCCTCGCTAACGTGAAGCGTTGGTACCCCATGGGATTTTTTGGGTACCTCATGGGATTCCTTGGGTGTCTCGAGGGATTCCTTGGGTACCTCGTTGGGTTCTTTGGGTACCCCATGGGATTCCTTGGGTTCCTCTTCTTCGTGAAAGGCCTTCCCCAATGACAATTCGTCTTTGCCTTCTGAAGACGACTCTTCAAAATCAGCTGAATATATACTTGAACTTTTAAGAGATTTTTCTTCAACAGCCAATGTGTCACCTGGTTTAGATTTCTGTATGTCGGAAAGATCAAAGTCTGTCAAATAAGACGGCCCAGCAATATTCTCCGATGGAAGTTGGTCTTTATCATTTTCGTCCTCGCCAACTGAAGGCTCGAAATCTTCCGAGTAAGATGGCTGAGGTGATGGAACGTCATCTACAGCAAGATATAATTTATCATCAAGGCCAGCTTGTCTCTTGACATCTTCCTTGGAATCGTCGAGGATTTCTTCTGGTATGTCCTCAGTGATAGTACCTTCACTACCGGCCTCCTCCTCCTCCTCCTCAGCCTTTATGCTCTCCTTTGCTTCCACTCCAAACAAATTATCTTTGGAATCCTTCGACTTTTCGATTTCTTCACTAACACCATCTCTAGACTTCACCTCTTCCTCAATACTGATTTGTTCACTTATATCTTCTTCAGTTTTCTCATCAGCATCATTGTGCTCGCTCTCAAAGGTGTCACTGTATCCCTTTCCAGATGCCGCTTTGGAGCGATCGCTTGTTTCCTCTGGTCGTGGAGCAGAACGTTCTTCAGATACTACTGCAGATTTCTGGCTTCCTCTGGATCCAGATCTTGATTCACCCGACCTAAGGTCATTTTTATCAGAGATGGTCTGGATATCGCTTGCCTCACCGATAGAGATGTCTTCAGCAGTCTTGGCATCGTCTTCTATCTCGTCGGTAAACGAGTGCAGGGTGTGGTTAGACAGATCTTCAGCCACAGACGCTGATCGATCACTGATGTCCAGGTCTTTGACGTCACTGATAGTCTTAGCCAATGATTTGCTGTCCAGAGAGTAGTGATCCAAGTCTAGCACAACATTCATGTCCTTCAGCAATCCTTCACTAGTGTCTGCCCCGTCTAATGCTGCAGGCACATCGTGCTCATTCGGTGTCCTATCTTGCGATCGGACTTCGTCCTCTTTCCTCGATGTCTCATCAGTTGGAGTATAGCTACCTTCGCGAACTACCTTGTTCAAGTCCTCTTCGGGCTTTGGTATTTCTGGGGTCAGTGAAGGTTTTGCTTCGTGTTCAACAGCGATACTCGATGCTCTTGAACTGGGTTGAGGTACCGTAACGCCTTGCTTGGTAGCCTGTGGTTCAGTCGGGGTGGGTTCGTCCAGTTCTGCTTTTGTCTTCTGAATCACACGTTCAACAGCCTGGAAAGATAAAACGCCGTAAATTAGTATACGATCATTAGAGACAGAAGAACATTCTGGTTGGCACGTGCAGCGTGGTCCTTAAGCCATACGCTGTTATCACAGTGTGAAAGAAACCATAAGAATGGCGTCCTGATTAAAACGCGAGCCGCGAATACGACGGTGCGCCCACGAAAAAAAGCACTTTCTTGCGCCACAGCTCACGTCGCTAAATTTGTGTAAATAAACGATCTCTAGACAGTGTTAATCAAGGCGACTGGACGATGTAAAAACACCTTGTAGCTCCACGAAAACAACAAAGTCATCTTAGAATAATCTCAAGGAATGAAAATTACTGAAGATTTTCACAACATTTTCTGCCATTATTTTCCAAATCCTATTGAATCCAAGAGAGAATAAACATTGCTTTTACCTGAAGTTCTTTCCTCAGTGTTTCTTCTTGTTCCAATAACATAGCGCGTCGTTGTCGTTTTCGTTCATGGTACAGCCGTTTCGCCTCTCGTTTTCTTTGTTCTAGTTGATCCTTCAGCTGTCGTACTCGGCTCTCTACATCACTATGGTCCGACGCTTCTGGAAAACAAGCAAGCAGTAACGACAATCAGTTCACAAACTTTTAATACAAGTTACTTATTAAGCGACCAACATTTGAAAAGATGGTCGTAAGGAAAGGGAATCCTAAGTCTTGTGCCGCAAGTGGTCGCTGTTACAGAACTGATGAACCTTCAGCGAACGATCAATAGGGGTGTTTCTGAGGATGGTCGTATTCCCAAGACTTGAACCCTTTTCTCAATATTGTGCGCACATAAGAAACTGACCGGCGGACTAGTTTGCTATATAAATGTATAATAAATATAAATTCTTTTTAAAATCTCCCTCAATATATACTTGCACCTACTCATCTCTGATGTCCTTGTACACACACATGAGCGCGCAATCCTAAAAAAAAGTGTTTAAAGTTGTGTTTGTTTAATTAGAAACACTCACCAGTCGTAGAAGCATCCTCTTCGCTTTTATTCTCTTCGTACTTGGAGGATCGTCGACTAATTGACTTGATAGAAGGAGTCTTGGGTGACGCGGTGATCCTGACAGGGGTGGAGTGGGAACGGGTTATTGTACTATCAATCGATTCAAACGTATCATTCGTGTATTCGGCAGCCACTGAACTATCCTTGGATTTTATATCAATTTCAGGAATAGAGCTTTCACGTGACCTGTCAGGTGCCATGCTCGGGATATCTTCGGTGATGGAGCTCTCGCTCGCGCTTCGTTCGGACTTTGTTTGCTGTTCTGTTGGGAATTTGATGTACTCTGATGGTTGACGGCTGCTGATCTGTTCGCTCTTGCTGGGTGAAGCAGAGGAGGGGGAGGGGGAGGGTGTGGTCGTGTGATTCGGTGACGGTGCTTTTACTGAAGGTTATACAAAATATACCATTGGTTAGCTATATTACTGTCCAGGGTATCTTCTCTCTTTATCCGGGGATCAAGGGGTGTCCAGCAGAGCGGCATTAAATTCTTTAACCAATTACAGTCCGTTGTAATTTTTTATAGCCGGCACTGTGTTCAAGCACTTTTTTCTACCTGAAAGCTATTGACAATTAAGTCCAAGACATTTTAAGTCTCAGAAAAGTCCAAGACCCTTGATCAGAGTGATATTTCATCTGTGATTTATCTAAAAACCACTTGAGAAATGATTTTCAAAACAAAGAGTGAAGGACCGCAGGTTTTGATCAACAATGCTTTACGCGATTAGTTCTTCGCTCGGCTGGATACTCTAAATAGCGATCAATAAATGGCGCTTTCGATATCTCTAATAATATACCAGTTTGGTTTCTTTTAGTGCTCATTCGCCTGCGCAAAGGTCCATTTTTTGAAGCCTGTTTTTCACAGGTGGCGCAAGCACCAGGAATAAAAACACTTTCATTGCTCAAGGATTTTCTCATTCAAAATAGGCTCTTTTGTCGCTGTTAAACACAAGGCTTCACTTTATTAGCTACACTCTCACCTCTATCGTCGTGGTTTTCAATGGCTTTACTTGTTCTCTTGGACTTCTGTCCTCTATTACGACCCAGATTCAAGGCTTCGTTAATCAAGTTACAAACTTTACTCTCCTCTTCATCCAGACGTCTTTCCCACTCGATCAGTTTCCGCTGTGATGCCAGGAGCTCTTCCGCCTCGTCTCGACGACGCATTAACTTTTGCTCACGTTGAGTGAGGTACCTGGAATAAGCGCAAAAATAAAAGGTAAGCTTAAACCCGGTTAACCCACCTGAGGCCACGCCCTTCTCAAATATGCATGTTCTAGGGAGTTATTTTTAGTTTTTCACGTGAGTTCTTGACGGCCATGTTGGTGTACAACTATTGTTTTGTACATCAACATGGCATACCTTTGCGATTATAACCCCCAGCAGAATAAACGAATACCAATAATTGTTTTTAGTTTCAAATGACGTTTGGGGAGCTCGGTGCTCAGTGACATATGTTAAAACGACGGCACTGAAGCCGTGCTAATGAATTACAGCAGCAGTGTTCATAAGACTTGATCTTTGCTGTGACGTTCGCAAGTTTTTTGACAAGTTTCTTCATCAGTGTCTGGCGCAAAGACACAAAAAGCCATTTAAGGTGTTTTTCTAGTCTGAATTATATCTGATGTGAAGCATCCAAAACATGACGTCAGTTGCCATACGTTTGTGTCTGGCTTTAGTCAGGTATTCAATGATAATATTAGATAAAGCATGTCTGTTTACTTTCCTTTTATCAAAACCGCTGATGTGTGTCTGGTATAGAAGAACAGAACAGAACAGAACAGAACAGAACAGAACAGAACAGAACAGAACAGAACAGAACAGAACAGAACAGAACAGAACAGAACAGAACAGAACAGAACAGAACAGAACAGAACAGAACAGAACAGAACAGAACAGAACAGAACAGAACAGAACAGAACAGAACAGAACAGAACAGAACAGAACAGAACAGAACAGAACAGAACAGAACAGAACAGAACAGAACAGAACAGAACAGAACAGAACAGAACAGAACAGAACAGAGAACCGAACCGAACCGAACAGAACAGAATAGAATAGAAAAAGAAAAGAAAATGAAAAGAAAATGAAAGAAAATAAGGAAAAATAGAAGTGGAAGGAACAGAAAGAAAAAGAAGGAAAAGAGAAAGAAAGAAAGCAGGAATGTGCATATTTTTTCATGTATGGTCACCCTGTGTTTTTGATTGACGTCATGTCATGTTTTGATTTCCCTAATCACGATACATGTCGAGCCACATTGTGTAAATTAATAACAAACTGCACTCTGACTGTCAAGCCATCACTGCCTAAGAGCTTGTCCTTCACAATAAGAGAGTATTAAAGTATTATTCACGAGTACGCGAGACATCTTCCTCTTCCCTGACGAGTTCTTCCTCTTCCCTTTGTCCTGAACACTTAGCGGGCTAAAATTATAGGTTATATTTCTCGAAGTCAAACCTATTGTGGTGGTTAATTCTACTCAACGAATTGCCGTGATTTGCTCTCGTTTTTCTCTCGTTTCGTGACGATAAGGAACAAAACGGTAGAAAATAAAGAGGAATTCGAATAAAAGAAAAATGTATCCAAAGGAATCAACTGTAAAAATTGGACTCACCGTTGGCTTTTGCAGCACGCCATGATACCCGACTGAAGAGAATTCACAAACGAGTTTTGTTTTCCAATCAGCGGTTGAGAAAAAGAGCTTTGTTTGACTTGATAAAACGCTCAGATATTCTCACTAAAGAAAACAAGGAATTACCACCAATCGTGTCCAGGCTTACCCCTTAAATTATGTACAACAGCCGTACGTTTTTAAAGGAATTCAGGAAGAAATAAAGATGACATTGATAATGTCGGCGATACAAAAACCAGTATTTCAAACTCACGAGACAGAGAATTAAAATGGCAGTCAAACCACAAACTTCCGGTTTGGTTTACTTCCGGTCAGTCACTTTTCTTCGAAAAAATCTTAAAACGTTACATTACGCTGTCGTCACTATGGTGTCGTTGCGTTACTTCTAGGTATTTATAATCATTACCATTTATCAATAATCACTGACTCATTTTACAAGAAAAGAAATTAAAAATCAAGGTATCAGAAAACGAAAGAAAAGAAAACTAAAAAACGATGAAATTATATCGTTATCAAAATAACGAAGAAGACATTTTTACATTATTAAGATAAAATTGCAGCCATTTTTTCCCGGGATTTCAAAACTAAACTAAATTTCAATCACCCAGGATTGTTGATGAACAAGATATAATGCGATGGCTGAAGATTAAGGTTTTGTATCTGCAATAATTCATGTTTTGCAGTTTGAGAAGTTCAACATTTATTCAACGATTTGAACAATAATTGAAGGCAGAAGACTGCAAAGCAAACTATTGGTTGTGATCTCACAAAAATAGAAAAAAATAATCATATAAATAAAATAAATATACAATCAAAAAATGCAACGAAATGAAAAAAAAGAAAATAGCCAAAAAATTTAACGAAATGTCATAAATGGATACTAATTTTTAATGAAAATCTATTTTTCCTAACACCGAAGTTAATGTACGACTACTTGGAAATTTTTTTTCCTTACACCTGATCAGGATGATCACCTGTAAACTATTACAATAATATTCTTGAAGGGATAACCTGTGTAGTGTGAAGGTAGAAAATAACTCTTCAGTGTAATCCCGTTAAAGTGGCTGGATCTCAAGAGAATCAGCAAGTCAAGAAGCTAAATTTAATATATATATATATTGTGGCTTTTCTGCATGAATAATTTTGAATCGAAACATTTCAGTTGTGACGGTCTTGAAAACAAACCTTGACGAAGCTATTGCAGTATTGATCAAGAAAATATAATATTGTAAAAATTATTGGAGAGGCTGGTAATTTGAATGTAATAGAACCAGACTTACCTTGAGAAAAAAATTCACTGTGAAACACAGCATAATCCACAATTACCAGATTGATAGAACAGATGAATGTGTCTAGTAATTTCCATTTTAGAACACTAAGGCTTCTAGCCTAACTAATCCACGACTTCTGGGGCCTTAATACAACACGTTTGAAGAACAACCAAGCCACAACAAGATAAATTCTTCAACAGATATAATAGCGATTTAAATAAACCAATTTTGTGAACGTGACAAGAGATAGTAGTGTTAAATATTTATGGCGTATTAGCCCGTGACATAAGCATAATGGAATCCCTATAAACAGCCTTTTCGAAACCGAAAAAAAACTGTTCCTAAAATCTACAAGTCAAGTTCACCAATCTGTACCACGGACGACACACATAACACATGGATAAAATATTTGAATGAAAATTTATAAGTGTTACTAAAATCTGATCAAAGATGTCCTTACAGATATTTAAAGTAGGGTTTGTGAGATCTTTGAGTAAGTACGTTTATGTCATGTAATGTTGACAAGAAGTCAATCAGATGATTATGGCGGCTAAAGAAATATAGTTATCCGTATTGATAATTACATACTTTACTCGTACTAAAGTTCGGTCCCAAAACACGTACAAATATTCTACAAAAAATGAAGTACAACGAGCCCTGGTCTAAATAAACATACAGAGGTTATTTTAACCTCATAATATCGATACTAATAAATATCGCTAAAAAAACGGTATTAGAAATCGACGACTAAAAGGAGAATTGATTGACATACCAAGTCAGGATGTGATTGGATACTTGCCGTTCTGTTCATTCCATGAGCTATAGGATGGTTTTCCTCTGGTATTAAGACTTTGATCTTTGAAGTGACGCTGTCAAAACGCTATTTGCACAGGCCTAGGCAAGCATATTGACGATCACCCATCGAGAGCTCGTCGTGGGAAGGCTTATCGCTCCATATATGTACATTTTAGAACCCACCTTATAAACTAAAATCATTCCAAGAGACAAAGAAGTCCAGAAAAAAATATACAAAGTGGGAAATAAATAAATGAACGAAAGGGAGAAGCCCGTATTCACTAGTATGAATTCGTAAATCGCTATATTTTGAATCCAGCTAATTATTTTTTGCTATTATTAGCATATTACATAATTCCTGTTTCCGATTCATTCCACTTCGGTTCACTTCAACCCCTGATGAACACCGTTAAACAATTCACAAACAATGCTGTCTTGCTGGTACTAAATTATTCTAAATCTCAATGTTGACCAGATTTGTTAAGATTGTTCAAGAAGAACCGTAAGTGCAGAGAGATTTTTTTTAAGCTAAAAGAAAATGTATCTAATTGGTATTCGAGTATTTAACAAGTCATCTCGTTGGCCTTGGAGACCGTATAGATCATTCAAGGTCAGACGAAGATAGAAACATCTAGAATAAAATTATAACAAACAGGATGGAAAAGAAGGGGAAAGAAAACTGCATGAGATAAAATATGGGATTTTGGAAAAAGGTGGAAGAGATAAGTGAGATAAAGAAAGTATGCAAAATATGAAATAGAGAGTTTTCGAAATTATGGAAATATATAATTACAAAGTTAGATAAATGGAAAAATCAAACAAAACAAAAAGTGGGAAGATCTGTACTTTCCGTACCAAGTGACAAAATTTTGGAAAAATTGAATAAAAAAAAAGGCGAAGCCGAAAGGTGATGTTCAAGTGTGGTTCATAATTAAATCTAAAATTGATAAGAACAGCGTAACCCTTCGGGGCAAAGGATCGTTTGTAGTTTTTAATATCCGGAGATAATTTTCTAGTATTATTACAACGAAAGGCTTCCGCTGTGATGAATGTTATGACATACCTAACACTATACTGAATAACTGTCCACAAACAGGTGGAAGGTGGGTGGGCCAAGTGGGCCAAGTGGGCCGGGTGGCTAATGGGAACGAGAACATTTTTGAAGGAAAAAGAAGAGTCATAAAGTAGTAAGTAAAAAGGTATATTAAGTAAGAAGGATATTTGTTAGGTTGGTAATTCTGTCAGGTAGTAGCTGGTCTTACTGGAAGTCGATGGTGCACAATTTACCCCCTCTTTTCATCACTGAGTGCTTTGTTTTGAGGGTAATAAAAGCTAAAAGGAGTAAAGAGAAGTCGAAACAAGTGTGTGAGGTCTCTGATGATCAAACTATGGACCACTTTTCTTAGCAGGCAGCACACAAAGAATCCTTAACAAAAGTGTGTGAGGTCTCTGATGATCAAACTATGGACCACTTTGCTTAGCAGGCAGCACACAAAGAATCCTAAACAAAAGTGTGTGAGGTCCCTCTTCCTTAATATGCAGTACACTAACAAACCAAGCCACACTTGCTCCTTGAAGAAAAGTGTGAGATCACTGCGGATAAAACTATGGACCACTTTGCTTAGCATGCAGCACACAAAGAATCCTTAACAAAAGCGTGTGAGGTCCCTCTTCCTTAGCAGGCAGTACACTAACAAACCAAGCCACACTTGCTCCTTGAAGAAAAGTGTGAGATCACTGCGGATAAAACTATGGACCACTTTGCTTAGCATGCAGCACACAAAGAATCCTTAACAAAAGCGTGTGAGGTCCCTCTTCCTTAGCAGGCAGTACACTAACAAACCAAGTCACACTTGCTCCTTGAAGAAAAGTGTGAGATCACTGCGGATAAAACTATGGACCACTTTTCTTAGCAGGCAGCACACAAAAAATCCTTAACAAAAGCGTGTGAGGTCCCTCTTCCTTAGTAGGCAGTACACTAACAAACCAAGCCACACTTGCTCCTTGAAGAAAAGTGTGAGATCACTGCGGATAATACTATGGACCACTTTGCTTAGCAGGCAGCACACTTACAAACCAAGCCACACTTGCTCCTTGAAGAAAAGTGTGAGATCACTGCGGATAATACTATGGACCACTTTGCTTAGCAGGCAGCACACTTACAAACCAAGCCACACTTGCTCCTTGAAGAAAAGTGTGAGATCACTGGTTGCGAACTTATCAACATCGTGACACTTTCTCATTAAAAAAAGAGAAATTGATAAATGAATGGCCAGAAAAAGAGACAACGATTACACCCTCACTAATCGCTAGGAATTGAGTTTTCGTAACACTGACAATAAACTAAGAAATACGTAATGAAATAAAAAAGATAAATTTATTATAATATTTTCAATATCTGATTATGAAATTTTTCAAAGGAAAAGCGTCATTATTTTAAGAGTTGTTACAAATATTACGTTACATATTACGCGACAAAAATTCCAATCGTATTCAGATTACAGAAAAACTGCGCCAATTTGAAGTGGGCGGAAGAAAGATTTTAATAATGAGATTACTAAACGATAAATAATCTTCATGACCGACAGCCTGAATTAACAACAGAAAATCTGTGATAACAAGGACTTTCATTTCAAATTTAAACCACTTTTATATCATGTATTTATCGAATTTCTATTCAGTAAAATATCCCTAAAAAAAACGAATCAATAATTTCTTAAAATTATACTTAGCAGGCATACTTAGGACATTTGAAAAATAACAGCGAATTACCTATTTTCTCTATTGGGTTTTTCTATATTGGCTTCTTGGTAAAATGTCATAGCAATCTCTAATCATCCTAGCTGTCTGGTATATGTGGGAAGTCCACGTTATCAATGCTATTCATTTTCAAGAGAAATCTCTCGATGCATCCTAGTCTACGTTCAAAACAACAGGTTGGAAGCCATTTGTGGCGCTGCGCACAGTGTTTTATCTATTTTACCTGTCTTGTAATCATCTGTGGTATTAATAACATCAGCTGATCAAACCAGCCTGGTACTGTAGCTACCCAACACGTAGAGGACGACCACTATGTTAACAACCACAAGCCACATAGACATCAACTGAACAGTCTTCTTAAACCAGACTAATTAGTACGAAAAATCTATTAGAATTTCTGGTAGCTTGTTAATTAGGTAGTTTGTGTCCGGATGACTGACACGAAGAAATTTAATGTGTCTTCCTGACTGATTATTGAGTCGGTCCCCATCATTGTGACTATTAATATGGTGTTCGCTAGGTTTTCTAGCTCGGCCTACGTGTATTCCCACGCATTTCCTTCCAGCGGGGTTTATTTTCATAAGAGGAAGCTATTGAAATGTGAATATAGAATGTCAGGGAGCGGCATAAACAGACGGGCACACACCTGTGTGTTGCCGAAATTAATCATCAAAAAAAAAATCCAAATGAATGAAAAAGACAAAATAATCATTAAAAGCATAGTTCAATGAGAATCTGACGTGTTGACGAGCCACTCGAAAGGGATCACGCTATTAATATACGCTTTGTTTATCGCTAGAATTTGAAGAGGTTGAGAAGTCTTCTGTAAATCATACCCCAAGACTATAACACAGGGAGCCCAAATTTCGATCGTTCTAAGGCATGTAATTTAAAGCTTTAGATTTTCGTGCCTTTTTTATTTATTTGTCGAGAGCGGAAGAACGAAGGCAAAATAGCTTCTCTTTTCTCTTGACATTTATCGCGAGCTCGATCCGAAAGCCTCACTTCGATGTAATCTCATTCAGTATACCGCTGAGACGCGGAAGTAAATGCGACAAGGGACGTGATAAGGGCTACTGAGTCACGATTTTCTGAGCATGCACAACACGTACGATGAAGTCATTTGTTAAGAAAATCTGGTTCCCAGCGCTCCTCTTCCTGCTTTGTTTATGTATTGTATTTTTTAGAGTAATATTACAAGAGATATGTCGGAAATAGTTCTGAGAAAAACCAACTAACCTTTCACTTGATTGGCTTTTCAGTTTCTTGAGTTGCTGCATCACAAACGAATCACTTGTTGTAGGTGAACCCTTTGACTTGGCTACTACAGAACCACTCACCACTCCATCATCGCTCTCCCCTTCGGAAAACGATCTTTTCCGAGGTCTTTCGCTTACGCTCGGGTCTTGATCGTCGTACGTTGGAAAGGATGAATCGGCAGCAGATTGGATGGCGGATAGTTCTTCAGGGACTGTTGTTGCTTTAGATGGCGATTCTGCTGGTGTAATCGTATCTTTTGACTTGGTTGGGGACAGATCTTCTGATACATCTGCGGCACTCTATGGACACAAGAAAAGACAGAGTTTCTTTGCGAACACTTACCTTGAATCAACTATATTCTTGAGGTATTGTTAAAAAAAATACTGAGACTCGGCGACGAGGAAACGCCTACACACACTACTTCGACAAACTGCCGATGAAATACTAGAATTATAGCACTTTAAAATACAGATATTAACAGCGCGCGCTTTCTTATTGGATGTCTTTTAAGAGCCAATGTAGACAGGACACCCACTCATCGTTCTACCGGCATCATTATGAAATCTTAAAATCGTTATTTCTATCGCATTAAAGTTGGCATCGCTCTGCGTTCATTGATACCATTTGTTATCAGTACGGCCATTAGAACGGTTTTTTGTACGAGTAGGAAACATAGGGTACTGTCTTACAGCACGTACACGGTACGACATGCCGTAACATTGACATGGCTTTCCATAAGAATGGTTATCGTATGAGTGGGAAACATACGGTACTGTCTTACATCACGTACACGGTACGACATGCCGTAACATTGACATGGCTTTCCATAAGAATGGTTATCGTATGAGTGGGAAACATACGGTACTGTCTTACATCACGTACACGGTACGACATGCCGTAACATTGACATGGCTTTCCATAAGAATGGTTATCGTATGAGTGGGAAACATACGGTACTGACTTACATCACGTACACGGTACGACATGCCGTAACATTGACATGGCTTTCCATAAGAATGGTTATCGTATGAGTGGGAAACATACGGTACCGACTTACAGTACGTACACGGTACGCCGTAACATTGACATGGCTTCCCATTGTCTTCCAAAAACTCATCCAATCACAAAAGTAGTTACGGTTACGGTAAGATACATTATGACTGAGCACCGCTACGATTTTACCTTATCGTTTCCCAATCATACGAAAATCGCTCAATTGTTACTTATAGCTATGGTGATTATGTGCATACCTCATCCTTGTCACGTGACATTGCGGCTTCCTCCTCTCGAACTTTTCCACGGATTTTCTGGGTGCTTTTCCGCAGCCGTGCGATCTCTTCCTGTTGCATGAGGAGTAGTTTACGTTCATAGCTGGCTGCTCTGTTTGCTGCTTTTAGACGTTTGATCTCAGCCTGGGGGATATAAAAATGAAATAATCCCATTCAGCTTGGCCGTAATTTTTCCCCATTTCTATACTCTTGGGAATACATTTTTCCTTTGAGGTGCATCAATATTCAAGTACCTTCTCCAGCATTACTCTTAAACCCCTCGCATGTGACGTCAATGCAGCTCAATTTGGAGGACAAAATAAAAGAATTTCCTAAAACCTATTGTTTTGTCCTCCAAATTGAGTTGTATTCCGACGTCCTGCAAGGGTTCTGTAAAAAAAAAACCACAATAACCAAGGGAACGACTTGTGATTTATGATGGAAATTATTATGCTTATGTTCTATCGCTAATTCAAACGACGAACTGTAGTCCAGATGGTCCAAAAAGCATTCTTAAAATAATTACAACGCACCTTCTCTGCTTGTAACCTCATCATAACACCTCGCTGACGTTTCCTAATTGACGGCATGACGTCGTCAGAGCCTTTGTCCCTCACTCGCTTCTTCTGTAAGTCGAGCCAGGCCATCTCGGCCTTGGTTTTCTCCTTCAGAGCTTTCTCTCGCAGGTGTAGTAGAGCCTCTTGGTGCTTCGCGCGCACCTCTTCTTCCTTCATCAGTTTGACCATGTCAGATGTGAACTTGCTGAACGAATCTTCCCCAGAGAATGGCGCGTTCTAGAAGATTGAAAAAGGTTAGAAGTGTTCTCCTAATAATAAAATCAGAAAATAGAACATACCGTTTGTTTTGGTCTTACCTTGTCATGCATTGAATCAGAGAGATGGCCGTCGTGGTTTTCATCCTGGGAAGAGATTACCTCAGTTAGTATCAAACGTAGAATGAACAACTTTACTGAACAATTCAAGAGTTTTCAAATGAGCTTGCTTTATAATGCAATGTTTTGTTTTCAAGCTGTACACACCCCTCCCTCATCATCTTGATTTATTACCCTACCCCTATCACACCCATCGCAACTCTATACAACTGACAACTATCATCTAACGCTGTACCCCTACCACACCCTCTAACAGTATTACTGATTATCATACCGATGAGTAAGAGATGGTACCCAGATCAGATCCAATACTACCACTCCTGTGTGATTTTCCTAGACTACGCCTTCTATGGTCTTCTGATGGTAGGATCATACGGTAATCCAGTTCATCGTCTGTCACGGTGCGAGAAGATAACATGGATTCCTCAAATGTCATGCTGTACTCGTGATCTGAAGAAAAACAAAAAGAATGTAGACTTGGGTGGGCATTCAGTTAGAGCTGGTCAAGGTTCTACGACCTTTCTTGTTTTTTTCCGACAATTCAAAATTTAAAATGAAATGTAAAACAGTTTTAGATGCGGGATGCTGAGAGAAGAGAGAAGGGTACGAAACTACATAGATATCCAGTTTCTCATTTTTTGGGCATGAAAGTGCCAACTCACAGCGCGCAGTGAAAAAGTGGGCATCTTAGATACTCTCATCTAAAATGGCATTTCGAAGAATCAGAGCGCGTGTTGAAACTCAGTTATTCGATAAATACTTATTAAGGCCGCTGCAGCGCTCATGCACAACCGCTTCCCACAAGTGGAAGATTTGGGACCGACATTAATGATGGCTACCGCGAGGGTAAGTACACCTGGTGTTTTCTAATACTATATCAAATACCTGTCTTGTCTTTAGGCTTCTTGCCTTGGGATATCACTTCTGCCATAGATTCGTCATCAGGAATAACATCAGACGCCAGGCTCCCCTCCGTTACACTTAGATCAACTTCTTCTGGGATACTGGCACTAGAGTGCGCACCAGATCTCTCTCGGGTAGGTGATACCGAGGAAGGCTGGGATTTTTTGGAGTAACTTCGGCTGCCTGATCGGTCAGGTGACATACTTCTTGCACTAGAAAAAAACAGCAGAGGTGAGAGGCGACTGCACTAGCGCTACCCTACCCTACCCTTTATACCCCCTTTCAGACTACAATTATCAGACAATACCTTTTAGACCGTTCAGACTCCTTAAACGAGTCAAATTCATCACTTGTGTATCCATCACCAGAAGGTCCTCTCCTAGACCCAGTCTTTCCTTCAGTAGCAGTCCGTGATGACCTGGACCTGGTATAGCTAGGTGACCACTCAGAATAGCTGTCAGGTGTTCGTCTCTTTGAATCTTGTTTTCTTAGTGTTCGTTGTTCCTGTTTGTACTGTTCTAGTGTGGACATGACGGCAGCCTGAGCAGCTGCTCTCGCGGCTGAGGCACTTACTTTCCCAACATCTGCGATCTGCTGATTGGCTGCTTCGAAGAGAGTTCTTGCAGCATCAGTACGCGCCTAAAACAAACACAATAGATTATCAATATTGGTACTAACTGGCAGACTATCCACAGTCGACATACCTCTTCCACTTTTTGTGCTGCTTCAGTATTGGTACGTGCTGCATCAGTTTGAGCCTATGAATCACAGAGAGAGTCTCGTCAAAACCAAGAGGAAAAGTATAGGAGTAAAGGCACTTGCTCTCTTTTTCTCCCTATCTATTAATTCATTCATTCATTAATCCTGTCTAGTTCGTCTGTCAAGATTACCTTAACAAGTCTCTCCGTAGCGTGCGCAATTGAATCGGCTGCTTCTGCCTTTGCTTTGGCAACAGACTGATGAGCTTCGATAGATGAACTGGCAGCAGCATGACGAGCCTGATAAAAAAGATCGGGGATTCATCTTTGGTTGAATGATTTGGTATTTTTTGTCAGTCATGACCAAAAGTCAAATACTGAAGGTGTTCCAGGTGTCCAGGCTGTACGGCATCATCAGGTGCCGTCTTCATATTCGAGTCATACTCTTGTTGACTTACCTCATCAAGTTGACGCGTTGCTTCAAGTTTTTCTTGCTTGGCTTTGAATTGCAGCGCTTCCATCTCTCGTGCGTGTTTGGCTTGTTTTGCCTGACAAAAGACACGAGTCTTAGTAACAAGCGATAATCCAAAACAGCTTTGATAGAGCAGTTCTCGTATGACAATAAAAAATCTACGGCACAGACGCTCCTTGTCGTGACAGTGTCAATGTCATTAGGCCTTCGATCCAGTGTCCACGCCGCGCCGTAATCGTGCCGTGATTTTTCACACTCATACGAAATATGCTCTATTCTAGCATTGCTGATTGACTGGCACGGCATACCTTCAGTATCTGAGCAAGTGATACAGTTTCTTGCTGAGCAAACGACACAGATTTCGTTCTCTCAATGTCCGTCAACTGTCGCACAGATTCTTCCATGAATTCAAGTCGGTTGAGCTCAGCCATCAGACGCTGATCAAGAGATCCAGGAGACATGCGGTCACCCCCCTGACGATCAGGAATATAGAGAGATGGAGGGGGACGTATTGTTGATGGAGCAGGGTGGGTGCTGCCTTTACTCTCACTGGGACGCTGCAAGGAACAATGAAAATTTACTTCAGAATGAACAAGAAAAAGAGCAAAAATCATCCAACCACGAATAGAGGCAGCCATGTTGGATGACAGGAGCAAGTTATTTCTACACGAAAAAGATTCCTCGCAAAAAAAAGATTCTGTTCTGTAGTCCAACATGATAACTGGCATGCTGGCATGATTGTGAACAAACAGAGTTTTACCCCCCCCCCCCCCCCCCCCTTCTCCCATTTCAATCTGGGTCTTGCAGCAACATGTTCCAATTATTTGTTACTCACCATTGTAGGCTTGAGTATTGGTCTGGTAGGAGAGTAATCACTATCAGACTGTGATAGCACAGGTGATCTTGTTCTAGTTGGGCTTGATATTGACTGGGTGTAAGAACGATCTGGACTTGGTGAAGGCTGAGGATCATCAAACACACGTTTGTCACCTAATAGCTTCCACAATTCTTATAATATTACACTCATTTTAATAATTACATTACCTAGACTATAACCAGCTATAATCCTAGATTTAGATTTAAGGCTTCCATCACACCTCAGGCCCAGAAAATTTGGTTGATGAAGCCAAAATGTCATACATTTTAAACTGTGCAGGTTGTGACATAACGTGTATGAAAAAGGGTTGGTATAATGTGTTGCAATGATTGCATGTACAAACATAGTGAATGAACAGACAGTATCCTAACAAGCTCCTGTATGAATGTATGTATGTATGGTTCTTCATGTTCTAGTATAAAGAATAATGGTATATATAGACTATACTATGGTATACTATAGTATATACCATGGTATAGACCACATGTTTATATCAAATGAGCCTTACCTTGATGCTATTGTCCTGTGACTCAAAGCTAAAGTCCTCCTCATAACCATGGTTATCGTCAGTAGGTGTTTCCTTCACTAGGGTTTTATCCAAGTCTCTAGTATCTTCCTTTAGATCATCTAGATCTTCCAGTAGACTAGCTGTATCTCCTGTCTTGTCTGAGTAAAGACTGGCAGTGTTATTACCAGCATCTTGGGATAACCGCGGGACTTCTGGTTCTGGGAAAATTAAAATTGAAGTTTGAACAGCTGAATGAACGGTAGGATGGGTGGGATGGGTATGGTGAATGAGTGGGATGGATGGATAATATAGAAGGAATGGGATGATAAGAAGATTGGATGGATGGGACAAATAAATGAACAGATAGAAAAGAGAGACTGAAGAAGAGATGGATGGATGGATGAATGGGTAGGTAGGTAGGTAGGTGAAAAATAAATGAACAGTTAGAGTAGAGGGATGGACGAATGAGAAGAAAGGATGGATTAATGAATGGGACAAATGAATGAACAGCTAGAGAAGAGGGATGGAAGAATGAAAAGAATGGATGGATGAATGGATGGATGGATGGGAAAATGAATGAACAGCTAGAGAAGAGGAATGGAAGAATGAAAAGAATGAATGGGAAAAATGAATGAACAGCTAGAGAGGAGGGATGGAAGAATGACAAGAGTAGGAAAAATGCATGGATGGATGGATGTAAAGACAATTGGCACTGAAATCTTACCTTGATCTTTCCTCACACCTGAATGATTCCTAGCATAGATATTAATAACACTCAGCCTGAAATCAAAGAGAAATGTCATTGAATTCTTCTCTCTAAAATAAATAATCCCAGCTGCTATAATCTGTACCTGTCTCCATGTGGTTTTGTCCAGGATTTTCCCAGGGTAGTAGAGGGCCTGTATTCTTTCTTTGTACTTTGTTTGTCTAATAATTACGACAACAAGGAGAAAGTTTCAGTTCAATGAATTATGATAGGGTTAACAGGGCTCAAAATAACGGCCGGTCAATGTCTGGCCAAATTCGGTACTTGACCAGTCAAATACGGTTTTGAACGGACATGTTCACCGGTCACATTTGAAAAAAATAAAATAAAATATCATACGCCAGACATCTTGACCGGCTTATGACTGACTGTTATTTTGAGCCCTGCATTAATGATTAATATAACACTGCACGAAAGTTTGCCATGCAGTGATACAGAACAACATGATTATAGATAACAACATAAGTGTAGTAGATACCTTTTGGTGATGAGCTGAGTGGAGCTGTACGTGCTTTACTATTTGACAAACTTGAATGCTACATTATAAGAAAAGGAAGAACCATGAGTTGGCATCACTGTGTCATAAAAGTACATTTTATAACACGGTAAATAATTATAGCACGAGAGCAAAGACTTGTAAGCTAAAGGGAAATCAAGGAGAAGGACAGAATCCAATGACCACACCCCTACCTTCAAACTCAGTGACTTTGGACTTGGTTGTGACTCATGGCTATATGCCGTCTCTACATCAGAACCATTACTCTCACTAGAGGCATCCATAGCAGATGACATGCTTGACTGTTCTGACAGTTGCCTCCCATCAGAAGGAGTTTGTCTCCATGCTTCACGTAAGGTTGCACCCAGGGTACGTCCTGAGGGGAGCTTCCATGCTAGTCCTTGTCTAGTGCTGTGACCACGATATACTGCTTGGATTTTTGTTGCTGCTGTGTTCATACTGTCCTGATAATGGGAATACTCAATACTATTAATCAATTATTCCTTGGTGAGTCCAATATTAGAAGCAAAAACACACAATAACTTACCAGTTCTTCATTCAGCTCTGCCTGCTCATGTAAATTATCTACACCTGAAAAATAGAATGAATGTAGGGATGAATAGAGGATTATGAAGAGGCAAGAGAAGAGAAGGGAAGAAAGAGGAAAGGAGAGAAGAGAAAGAAGAAGAGGAATGAAAGGAAGGCGAGAGGAGAAGAAAGAAGTGAGGTAGGGAGAGGAAAAATGAAAGAAAAGAAAAATAGAGGAGAGAGAGAGAGAGAGAAAGAAAACTAGTAGCTAGTGTTATCATTCAAGAACAGAGGTGTACAGTACCTGGTAACTGCCCTCTGAACACTTCAGTTTTCATCTTAGACACACCACTAGATGGTGGATGTTGTTCTGCCTCGGCACTGTTGAGTAATGAAAGACCAAGTCTTCTTGCTTCTTGTTCAAGGCGGTGCTTGAGTACAGCGGCAGTATTCTTGAGGGCTGCTATTCTTTCTGATCTACTGGGACTTATCATTGATGTGGATGCTGAGGCGGCTTTGCCTGGTTCATCAAATCATTAATCTTTAGAAATTATTATTATCATCATAATCATCCTCTTCATCACCATCACTACCACTACAACTACCACCACTATCATCATCTCCTTACTGTCACCATAATAGACCTCTTTAGCTTGGGCGTAATGTTTTGCACATTTCAGACCATGTGTCATTCTCTTTAGTATCATTTCTTTGCTTTTGACACAAATGAAACAAACAATCCTATTCTCAAGGGAATGACACATGGTCTGAAATGGGCAAAACAAATGCCCAAGGTAAAGAGGTGTATTAGAATAAAATACCTTGTGCCACTATTTTGTATTCTGTTGATTCTGAGGGCTGTGAGTCTTCTATTATTTCTGAATCTTCATATTCTAATTAAAAGAAAAAAGCCATGAATACAATTTAAGAAAAAATATTGCCAAGAGGTCTTGAATTATTAAACCTGGATAACAGAGAGAGAACAAAGGAAGAGATAGTAGTATATCACAGTGCGAATACTATAACCTGGGCCACTTAGACAGCAAGAACCCAAAGACCAACCAAAATATAGAATGAAAACAATGCATTCCAACTTTGGGTTGTCAAGCCAATTAGAAACCTGGACAGCATGAGTTGTTTACGTACCATCTTTTTCTCATGGGAGTCTGAATCATGTTGTTGCATCAGATGAGCTCAATGTTGAAATGCTATTGTTATTTGATGTTCTCTGATTGGCTTGACTAGCAGAAGTTGGAATGCATTGTTTTCATTCTATTTAAATTTTGCTTGGTTCTCTCTGTCCAAGTGGCCCCAGTTATACAGTAGTAGTCACACTGTAAGTGCTTAGAGAATTAGATCAGTACTTGACCTACCAGCAGGAAAGCCAGGGTATCCAGTACTTGGTTCTCTTTTACCTTCCATTTTCTCTCTGACAGTAGTTCTGGTATCACTGCTTTCATCACGGATAGGAGTCAATGTCACATCTCCTTCGTCTTCACTCTCTTCTTCATCATGTAACAAGCCAGAATGTCTGTGATAAACCTTGTCTGATGATAGATCACTTGATGAAGTAGAATGGTAGGGCTTGTTGGTACTGGTGCCTTGGTGGTAGGGTAGACCAGTGAATGATGCTATGTCTACATTTTCTAGGAAAAGATGCAAAGAAGAACTTACAAACATGATAATCTTCATTATAACCATAAGCACCAATGAGGAGGATAATAGACACTAGAAACATAAATTCTCTATGAGGATAATGATGATCAAATGATGACATCATGAAGATGATGCTAACAATGATGCTGATGGTGAGATATGATGATGCTGACGATGATGCTGATGATGATGTTGATGATGCTGATGATGATGATGATGTTGATGATGCTGACGATGACATGACGATGATGATGACATGATGATGCTGCTGACGATGATGCTGATGATGATGTTGATGATGTTGATGATGCTGATGATGATGATGTTGATGATGCTGACGATGACATGACGATGATGATGACATGATGATGCTGCTGACAATGATGATGCTGTTGATGATGACATGATGATGCTGCTGACGATGATGATGATGTTGATGATGACAATGATGCAATGATGACATCATAATGATGATGATGATGATAATGATCTTTAGTTACTAACCTTTATCTGATTCACTACTAGTCACAACGTCTTCTATGGGGAACTAAAATTAAAATAAAAGTCAATACAGTAAAACATATAAAGTATGCATACATATCTAGGGAAAAACACCAACATACTCTGGGGATATACACTTGGGATAATTTCTTATAATGTAAATTAGTACCCACCTCTGTGATATGATGAAGGTATGGATGCTGCAGATCAGGACTGGGTGGATTGATAAATCCAGGGAACTTAGAGTATGTCTCTCCCATTCTGTTTTTAGTCTTAGCCAGGTTAGTAGCTAATGTTTTCTTTTGTTTGTTATACAGCTCCTGCAATATAAAATTGTGTTTGTTCAAGCTGTGAGGTCACAGGTTAGGAGCAAGCAAAATCCTAACTGTTGCTCTTTCTTTTATCTTTTATCTCACAGTATTTTAATTGATCACTAGAGAGGATTGATTTATCATGGGAAATAAAAACTAGGCCAGACACCAGGATTCTTATGTGTTCATACCCCACACCCTCTAAACAACCTACTAAATTTTGTAAAAATGAGTGAGCAATGGAATATAATTTCATAAATATTCGTCACTATACCTCTAATCTTATCTTGCGTTCATCCATTGCCTTACGCTGAAGTTGTTTCTCTTCTCTCATCTTTTTCTTCCTCTCAGTAATTTGTTTTTCCATGTATTGCTATCATTCAAAGCAAAACAATTTAAACGATGATAAACCAGTATACATATTATCATGGTAAACTATCATGGTAATCTATCGTGGTAAACTATCATGGTAAACTATCAACATACCTTGACTTTATCTGCATCATAGTGCCTGACTTTGGCCTTGGGGTATATTATTCCTGGGGAAAAATTACAATCATGCTAAATATATGACATTTTAATTTATAAATCATATCATAGGAAGAGTGAACAGGAAGCTTTGCAATAGGGGTGGTACAATCCCCTCTTACCATTAGGGTCTCAGACTCACACTTTAACTCATTACTTTAATTCACATACTTTAATTACTATATAGCGTGAATGTACATTTCCAAGTCATTCAAATTCTACTTTATGAAGCCTTACCTTGTTTTGATTGGCTGGGTGGTGCTTTTCTTTTCTTCCCTGGGGACATCTTGTGTGGTGAAGCTTTCTTGCCCTTTGTTTTAGCTTCCTTCCCAGAGGCCAGCTCTCCTCTTTTCTGTCGTACAGTGTCTGGTTGATTTTCATTGTCTATCAAAGAAAAAATAACAGTTTGAAAACATAAAGGTTTCTGAAAAAAAATCAGCCTGCTCTAACAAATAAAAGAGATGATGATGATGATGAGGTAGAGGAGGAGGAGGAGGAGGAGGAGGAGGAGGAGGAGGAGGAGGAGGAGGAGGAGGAGGAGGAGGAGGAGGAGGAGGAGGAGGAGGAGGAGGAGGAGGAGGAGGAGGAGGAGGAGGAGGAGGAGGAGGACAACGACGACTTTAATTTGATTTTAATGGATTGTTTCCCATTTACAGTACACTGTATATGAAGTAATCTCTGTTACAAAGTCCTGCAATTCTTTATTTTTGACTAGACTTACCAGACTCACTATCCATGTCTAGGTCAGACAAGATGTTCTTGGCTTGTTCAGATAATACTCTGCTATTTTTGACATCATCTAGCTTGGCATCATCATCATCATCTTCGTCATTTGAATCAAGAGTGTGTTGAGACAACTCATCAACTGTGTTCAAGATTTGAATTTAATTAGTTTAATATTACCATGAAATACAATCTGATTATCCTTGCCAAGGCGTTGGCACAGTAGAATAATACGTATAACAAAAAATTACAAAAAAATTACCAACCCATGGACAATAGTCAAATATTTCAATAAATATTATATCCATTGATAAAGCCATTGCTTTAAAAGTGATTCTATATATGTTTTTGTATAGTGAATACCTTGAAGTTCTTTGATGTCATCCTCTTCACTATCCATTTCATCTTCTTTCTTTTCGATCCCATTCACTTCCCATTTAATTTCCATATCTTCAACTGGCATGCTCAGTTTTTCAATCTTATCCCTTTCATCTTTTTTCCATTCCAGTTTTTCCAGCCTGCTTGAAGTGCTAGTGGTATCCTGGCTGGCATTGGACTGTGGTCTGGGTGATGTCTTTGACTTTGGCCTGGTAATTGCAGGTCCCAGTACCTTCTTAACAGTCTCTTGTCCAGATCTCCATGAGGTTGTGGTGATGAAATTAGTAGGTCTTCTTGGGGCTGTTATTCTCTGGATCTTTACACCACCTAGAATGAACAAAAAATTCTTCAAATTAGCATGAAGAGTGATGATTACAAATTAGATCAAAACCTGAAACAACCTCTGGGTTGATCTGAGTCATGACATTGCTAACTCCCTAATTGAACCATGAAGCAACCTCCAGGATAATCTAAGTCAGAGCATGGCTAAGTCAAAGATTGGAATTTAGCTTGTAAGTTTTTGTGAAGGGAGAAAACTGGAGAACCTAGAGAAATCAAGGGAGAGGCCTAACAAAGTCTACTCAAATGAGATGACAATTCCAGAAATCTAACCAGAGATGAGATATAAAATACAGTACCTGCTGTACACCCATGATACCTACCTTTATTGGTTTTGGATCCATTACTAGTTGGTTTCTGTGGTCTACTGGGTCTCTTACTTCCATTCTTTGCATGCTGTTTTCTTTCTCTGTCTAGAGATACCTTGTATGGTGCTCCTGTTGCTACTGGTTCACTGAAACCTTTATATCTGGATAGTGCAGGGCCAGCAGCGACCTTTCTCTTGGATAAAGGCTTTGGACTGAATCCAAAGTCTTTTTCATAAGGTACAAGTATATCTTCTGTTGAAGGTTGGTTTGTTAAGTTACCTTAAATGTTATCAAATTATGAATAGTTAATAAGCAGAAACACAATGGAAATCAGTCAATCTGCTGAAGTCTATAAATCAGATGCAGAATCATCCTCATTTGCATTTGACTTTAACATGGATTTTCTCAGTCAAACTTACTCCAATCTCAAAAAATTTAGTAGAACATGAAAATTTACTCCTAGACTTTTGATAATCAATAAAATATTTATATTATCATCTTTGGTGATTACATAATGTGCATGCTGACATTACTAACCATTTTGAAGGAATGTTGGTCTTGGCTCGGGTGATATTGGTGCCTTTTGTTTCTGTTGTTTAATTCTTTCTTTCAATCTAGCTAATGCTTCTGCAGGAATACAAAATAATAGAAATATGATTTTAAAAATTGTCTGGTAGGAGGCCTGCAAAGTTTCTGGAATTTGGAGTAAAAACAATCATCATTATCTTTAATTGTTTTGCAGTTTCAGTGTTTTTCATAATTCTGCAACCTAATCGACTCCAGATGTCTGGCGTTTTGGCATCTGTCACTCAAATGCCTGTCTAGTCACAAGAAATTTCTTATTGCTAGAACCAAATGAACTCTACCCAACGGAGCTTCATTGACAGAAGCCAAAATGCCAGATGTCAGGAGTTGGTTAGGTCGCAGAATTATGAAAAAGGCTATAATACTTTTAATGTATTCCAATGATAGTACCTGAGTTATTAGCAACCACTGGTTTGAGTCCCAACGATGACAGAGGTCTCACAGCATCCAGTCTCTTTCTATTAAAACTAGACATCTCCAATGAATCCTCAAAATTTGAAGTTCCCATATCAGTTAACACAGGCCTTTCCCGTATTCTACTATTATCTCTGCTTTTTGAAACCCTTGGTTGATCTCCTTTAGAGGTATTAAGTATAGCATCTGTATTATTGATGTAAGGTGGAGGTTTAGTTTGGAAGTCTCTAGTTGGAGGTGAATGCTGGCGGCCTGAGTAATTACTGCTGTTGCTGTTATTTATTGGTGATACTTCCCTTGAATGATATAAAGGAATATCTGTAGAGCTATGACTACTTGAAGTAAGAGAGAAATTCTGTTCATCTCTGGAATAATCTCTTCTGTTAACTGTTGGTCGTAACTCGTATCTTGAGACTCTACCCAGGCGTTGGTTTTGAGAAAACACCTCCCTCATCATAGGTTCGTCAAGATTCACTTGATCTGCTGTACCAGGTCCAAGTTCAAAGTTGGCCTCTTGAATGCGAGCTTCTGCTGCTTGAAGCTAAAAAATAAAATAGATCATCAAGTGAGAAAAAACTTCAGAAACCAAAAATAATTTATAAACAATTACAATTAATAATTCTAAGACATTCTTATCATGAACAAGTAGACAGTGACAGATGATAATGATAATATGGAAGTTCTTTTGAACGCATCATACTGTTGTCTCTATGCTTTTTACAATAGGACAGTGAGTCAGTTATTCCTGATAAACCGGAAAGTAAAGATCACTAAAATATGATCTGGAAAATTGAATAAAATTTTAACATGATGTCAAAATTTGTGTTTCATAATTGAATACGTTGAAAAACATAGAATATTTGTACATGAAGTTTGTACTTTGCAAAAAGACTCTGAAAGATTAGGGAGTAAGCAGAAAGACATTTTTATAGTCATATCACCTGCCAAAAAGAAATCTCAAATCTGACATGTCTGGAGCATAACGTCATCGTCTGGACAAAACAATAGAAACGAACTACTTGCTCTAAAAGTGACAAAAATCACAACCTCAAAAATCACACAAAAAACACTCCAAAAACCCTATGGATTTGGAAGAATTTATAACTGATAGCTAAAGGATCGAAATAAAATAAATTTGGGAACATTTCAAACCAGTAAACCATATTAAATAAAAAGTAAATATTTGATATACAATACCGACACAATGGTAATATTACACTATTTCCTGGTATTTTCGAGTCAAATTATTTCTAAGAATTTGCTTAAAATTTCATCCCTTTTTTAAAAAAATGAATCCAATTGACTAAACTCTCCGTTTTAATACTAAACTTTTCAGTTTTACTTTCATTTTGTAGAAGTTTTTTATTTTTTTGGCAGTTATTTTTTGGTCAGTCGACCTTTGAAAGTGATATCAATATTGGAAATATTCGGTTACGCATTTCGAAAATGAAGCCGTTTTAAAATACTTACTGCGGTTCTGACTTCATCAACGTTATCCCAGGCAGCAGCCAGATCTAGAAGAAAATAAAAACAACTAGTTATAACCACCAAAGTACAAACAAATATACTTTATGGATGAGTAATCGCCACGTGCTGGTTCTTGTAAAATATAAACTTGCATATAAAAAATAACGCAACATCAACTCGACTACGCATTTGCTAATTTTAACGGTAAAATAAAACCTTAAATTACCGTTTAAAGAAGATCTGTTTCTGGTTTCTCGTGTGAAAGATCCACGTTGAATTGGTACAGGATCAGCCACACGGCGTCCACGGAACAAACCAGTTGAAGTCATGACCTTTCAAGTTCGTCTTCCTCGCGAGAACAACAAACGACTTGCAACGCGTTTTTCCATTCAAAAAAATCCAAAAATCACTAAGGTTGCGTCTTTTCGAGACTTGTATGGCAAATAGAGCCGCAGTTGCCTTGGAAAAATATTAATTGAAGATATTTATAAGAGAAGTAACGGGATGAAATCATCGATATTTTTGAGTCATGTTTTGTGAGTGTTGATCCTCCTCCGCACGCCCGCCATTTTTTTGTTTTCCTCGCAATGTATTCTGGGTAGAAGGGGTTCGCTTAGCATTCTGGGTAAACATTGCGTTTTTGTTGCATGATGGGAGAAAAGAAATCATCTTTTTTTCTTTCTTCTTTCCTTGTAGTTTTAAATTTTCTTTTCTCTTCCATTTTCTTCGTTGTTTTTTTTTTATTTTGTTCATTTATTTTTTAAGGAAGAAAGATGAAGGACATCAAACTTCCTTTGCAAAGGAAAGGAAAGGTTATTGATAATTTTGTAAGCACAAGTAAGGCCGGGCAGGGGAACTTGAAAGTCCTTGTGATGGCGGTTAGAGGTTGCGTAGTCTACAGTTATGAGGAGTGATTACTTTATTATTGCCATCATGTTGCTCACGTAGGCATCGCTTTTGTATTTATACTGTTGGAGAAAGCCGGAATCGCATTTCAATATTGTTTTAATCTTCTTTTTCCACCTGTCAGAATCCCTCGATAAAGACGCGCAAAAGAGGACGCTATCAAACTCAAAATATATTAAATATGCTTTATTTACACTTTCTTGGTTTTACAGAATTTGCAGTCTACTCGACTCAGTAACATTGAGCAGAAACAAGTCCACTTTTCGTTAAAACGAGATTTTAATTTTAATTTCCGCCCAACTAAAGCTCGGACCTCGTTTTCTACTTCAGCAACATGGCATGCAACAAATTGCGTCATGTGACATGGCTAGCAACATCGATGGCAATGCTGCACCGAGTGTCCGTAGCTTAAGGGGGTATCCAAGATTGCCCCGTTTGACGGGAGGCAACATATTATCTCTCCCTCATCACATGTATGTTACGAATAACATGGATGCCAGTGGAAAGGAGGGTCATATATATATCCTTACTAGGACCCATGTGCACGGCCCTGCTAGCAAAACCGACCTTGTATTACAGTAACGTCTACTTTCTCTTGTTGCGTATATAACCATAAATACATTTTCTATTGGTACGAAATATATTATTACTATCATTATATAGTGTAACTGAGAGTTATTTGGGCAACATATGAAAACCTTTAATAATATACCCTGAGACAACCTCTGGGCTGATCTACGTCAGGGCACGGCTAATTCACAGCTAGAATCGGAATTTAGCTCGTTAGTTTTTGAGGAGGAATAAAACCTGACGCAGCTTTGGTTTTTGGCTTCGTAAGGGTTTCGTTTCTGTAAAGGCATAACACAGGAAGCCCAATCACGTTGCTTGATAGAAATCACCAGGTCGCGTATTTCGTGAGACATCGTCACCAAGTTGATTCCCTTCGTATAAGTTTTCTGGAAACCAAATCAATAGCATTTGTTAAACACTCACGTACGTTATTGGGACGTTTCCTGGCACTCTTAACTTATCAAAAACCAGGGGGGATGCACATCATCCAATCAGAGTGCTTGAATACAGTTGAAATTTTAGCTAGTTCTGTGCGTCATTAAATTCATAAAAGTGCTGCCGAGTAAAGAACGAAGACGCAAAATAAAGAGAAGGGGCAAATTTCCCATCACTTGCCCGAACTCTCTTTCTTTCTTTTCACTCTCTCTAAAATAAATGAATTCAAATACTTACGAGCAGTGTAATCTTTTGTTGGCTGAACCGCAACTAAAATCCACCCCATTACTGCCCCTAAGACGCGCATCAGGTTAATAATCCTCCACGTTTCTAGTAACGATGTGGTTTCTTCACTCTCCCTGTAAAAAGA